>JAUMHH010183733.1:0-14760 GCA_032359455.1 Chlamys rubida | reverse complement strand
TAACACACAATCCCACCCATAATGGCACTATAACACACAATCCCACCCATAATGGCACTATAACACACAATCCCACCAATAATGGCACTATATCATTAACCCCGCAGTACTCTTCATTTAAACAAACATTGAGTTAAATGTCGCAAACACAAAATAAGTATGCTTCGAAAGCTTATTTGACCTATGTATGTAGTTCTGGAACAATTTATCCAGGGATGCGGCCAGACCCCTGGACCAATCCCGATAGCGTGAATATATTCGTTTATAGTTATAGGGTTGGGACCTCATCTGTTTCCATTGTATGATCCATCTTCATGCCTAGCAATTGTATATGTGATTCTAAGGCAGTGATCTCAAATGTCCGAGATATGTTATGACCTAGTGACTGGGTCACCAGGGGCGTGGATGGACCCTGGAGCTTACCTAGTAGCACATTTTGTTTGTCTGTTCATCCCATATTATAACCGGAAGACTGAGTCATTAGCAGCGGGACCTGACACTGAGGCTGATACCAGTAGTATGGTATTATTAACCTGTTAATGCCAACAAAAAATATGTAGTTTTAGGATATAAACCTCAACGATTTCATAGACATGATGCATATTAGCGATTTTAAAGATATCGTGCAGGGACTAAGTCCCCTAGAGCGGGACTGGAACCTGGGCCATCCCAGGCTGCGTGTATGTGTTTTCTTTTTATGCCTATAGTTGTGTATGTGGTTATATAGTCTGGATCTGTTTTAAGAAAAACAGCGGTACACCCAAAATTACTCTATAAAAACGTCCCCAGAGGCTTTCTCTGTTGATATCTTAATCCCAAAACTGTTGCAATCGATGCAATGGTTTAAAAAGAGAAGTTGGGATAACCCAATGGTGCTCTGGGGCAAATTTTGTACTTTTAAAGATTTGCCACATTCCCTATATTGTCCCCCACCCATCTGCACTAAGGCACACAGTCCGTTTACAAACATGTGTCTATAAGGGAGGAGAAGGGTTTAAAGATGTACCTTTATTCCTTATTTGACTCGTTCATCTGTCCCCAGAAGGACACGCCCTCCATTTTTATAAAATTGGGTCCCCTTGCACAAACTATTCTCCAAATCAAATTTCGTCAAAATCCACTATTACAGAACACACGGAACAACACCACTCAGCTGTTCTGGACTAGTAGCTTTCTAATGGTAAGTTTACGGACGAACGGACGGCGTGCCATGTCGTAAGTCCCCATCACGCGTCAGACCAGGTGAGCTAAACTTAAACAGCTGTTACGAAGCCCTTTTCAGCAATAGAGAGCTAACATCGGTCGATGTTTGACGGAGAGTGTGTATCACCTTTCTGCACCAAGACGTTACTAGCACAAGCTGCTCAGCTTGAGGATGTATACCAAGTTAAAGAGACATATCAAAGACTATCGTTTGACATATGGAGTCGGACTCAGGTCGAGTGTAACTAACTCAGCTTTACACCATGGACTCCAGAGGTTTTACCTGCTTTCAAAACATGAAGAAATCAAAAATATATATTCCTCAAGGTTTGTCTTTTGGCCGAACAGTCATTTTTAATATTAGGGAAAAGTGAAACAGGACTAATCACTTTTAAAGTAAAATATAAAAACAGATTGTTCAGCTTGTTTAGTAGGTTTGTATATAATGAATAAGAAGAATTCAGCAACGTTTATAACGGATGTTTGACAATTCTTGGTCAATCCCAATATTATTTGCACTTTTATTTTCAGTGATTATAACTATATACAGCGGCATCCTAAGGAGTCAGGCTGATGATGATCCTTCACGTCGGTGTCCAACAACGATCGTGGTACACCGACTGTAATCCGTTAACAACTGTATTGGCCATTTAGGGTGCATACATACTTTTCTACGTTTAGAGGAAATATTGAAGTTAAATGAGAAAAAAATAACACTCGAAGACCAGCTAATTAAGCCCCTTTCAAGGAATTATGTACTCAAAAGCACGATATCTGAAGTACAGTTAACCCGGTTCCTTTGTTCCTATAGCCCGAGTTTCATCTGACCCGTACTCGAGACTTTGGACTGATAGTAAGATGTACACATATTTTTAGTTGTTAAATTTAAGTATTTAGACGATAAATTGCCTGCCACGCACGTTGTACACGGTACCCAGAGTCGCTGAACAGAGTGCATACTTGCACGATGTACTAGTAACGCAATATATCGTAAACAAGTCCACGAGGTCAGGGTTTTAAACTGATCAAACAAAAGGGAATCTCTTTCCGGTAACACGCCTGACAGATGCAACCTGGCTGAATCACTTGGGCTTTGTTTGCCCCTATAAATACATCGACGTGTATAAAGTTTACGGTTCCTTTATTAGACGGAGGATTACGTAACAGCCTAAGCTGGGGACAATGGAAATCCCCAAGTGTCCAAAAGGTCCTACTAGAATATGTCGGCTTCACTTTGAATTATTAAATATCCAAATGTCGTATTAACACACGATCATTTTTGTTGAAATCAAACCGAAACATGCAAGAATAATCCAGGTTTTTGCGTTTTCATATAGTTTTACATTAAAATGTACAGCCTTTCTGGGGCCTCCCGTTTGGCGATGTTACATAACAGCCTGCCGACGGAGGACAAACTTCGCGATGACAAACCCGGTAACAATGGACCCAGACACTCTTAAACCTTCATTTAATGTACAATCAACAGTGATCGAGGCATTTCGCCAGAGGAAATATTTATAACGCTATCGATGCTCTTTAATCAACCGGAAATGACATCCGTTTCCGGTTGTTAGCCAAAATGGAAGTTGATAGGGACATGCCAACATATCGTTTTAGAACGTTGTGACTAACTTGTATTCGGTTTAAATTCGGAGTCTGTGTAAAGAACATAAGCACCGGCGTTATATACAAAATTCATTTAAATCATTAATTTATTGAACACTGACCATGATTCAAATTAAAGAGTTAAAAGAACTAAGAACAGACAAAGTTTTATTGTTCGGCAGGATACATCTATTTAAAAAAAAATGTTGTGCATGTCGCAAATGTACCACCGTTATTTGTAGATGTTAGTAATTACTTATCTTTGATAGAGGATTTTCTTTTGTTTAATTTGGTTTTCATTGGTTTGCTTTCGTTTCAATCCGAAACCAATATGAACAAAATAGGAACATAGAAACACTTATTGGTTGTGTTACAAGAACCTTTTCATAACCATACTTACCAACCTGAAGAAACGTTTAGAAACAATAGGATCAAATTACAGAAAAACGTGTCATCCATTATAATATTCATCTCAGAAAGAAATAGTTGTGCAGCAATGTTATCTGGTCATAAGTCTTATCAGTGGCTCGTTGCTTTTAACGTGTTTAAATACAAAGTATGGCTATAGAATCTAGATATTTCATAAAATTGGACTGACCAAATTGTAAAATATGCAAAAGGTGAAAATCATAGGACTTACATGATTCTGACATAAACGTTGCGAAAGTACATTAAATATGATACAGGTATCGGTATTCTCCCTCTGTTGACATCCCTTTGAAAACATGCTTAGTAGGTCCTCATAATACTTATGCTCTCGTCTCTTTAATCTGAAGGAAAGGTAATGCAAAGTAGAATTCTCCACGAGAACCTGCCACCAAATTACACCTTAAAACACCATGTTTTAATGCCAATGGACTGTAAATACACTAAGCAGTGCTTTTGTTACTTTTGAAACCAATAGTCATGTCTCCAGATAACCCGAAGCTTGCATAATGTCTAGAATTAACGCAATGTACATTTTCCATGGAAACAATGTAGTGTATGAATCATACCGGACGATGACGCATGGTTGTTTTCGTATTTTGTTTTGTCCTGCTTATGCCATTTTTGCCGTGGCAGCAACCTTGAGCATGACCTTGGAAGCAAATATACGGGTGACGTCAGGGGAGATATGCATTTTTACCGAACAGAAATGCACGCAAGCTTCCGAGATTAAAGTTTTTCCTCATTATTTAATTCTAAACAAAGCCAGAATGTCACGCAAACATCATAAAAGGTATTTAATAAACATCCAACGTAATAAGGGCAGACGGCCGAGAAATATGCAACACGTGGTACTGTTGTTCTCCTCTAAACAGAGATCTACGGAAGACAAGGGAGTCATGCCTCAGATTGTCCGGTCTAACCCACAATTAACGGGCCAACTAACAAGTATTCAAAGAGCAATGTCGATCCTGTATTTATTATGAAATAAGTGAGATATGTTGATTACTTTATAAGATATCATATATGTTTCTCTATAAGACAGCTCACAGAATATCTCTTAAATAATTACATAAAATATCCTACATCTTTTATGAGAAACATGATTACAAACTGATACAAGCTATCCATTATAATAAACTATTAGATGGACATCAGCCATGTGTGGTTGAGAGCACTCTCGGGCGCATATATAGTGGAGATTCAAAACTGTACAAAATAAGGGACTGTGTCACCGGATGGCTGGTGGTGGGGGCCAGAACTGTACAAAATAAGGGACTGTATCACCGGATGGCTGGCGGTTGGGGCCAGAACTGTACAAAATAAGGGACTGTGTCACCGGATGGCTGGCGGTGGGGGCCAGAACTGTACAAAATAAGGGACTGTGTCACCGGATGGCTGGCGGTGGGGGCCAGAACTGTAATTTGACCATATTGCTTCGATAGACCTTACCTCTGCAACAATGAGATGGTCCTTAGCCATATTTAACTGACAGTAACGTGATAAAGGGCAGGAAACCAAAGGGACATAACTTGGAAATGGTTCTTGTCCCGACCCTATAACCATATACGCAATGGCTTGGCTTTAAGAAGCGAATACAGGTATCCTACCAGGGTTGGTCCCCTGGCCCGCACCGCTCTTCTAGACTTAGTCACTGGGTCATAGAATGCAATAGTCGGGATTCCCATCATGTAACCATATATAGAATTGCTAAGAATAAAGACAGGAATAAAATGTGCTACCTGGTTTGGCTCCCGGGTCCAGGCCCACCTCTGCATACTTAGTCCCTGGGTCATAGCTTTGAAACATTTGAGATTCCGGCCTCATAGCCTTATATGTACAATGCATGAAGAAACGAACACGATCATGCTTTCATAATTGACCCTGGGGAGTTTGTTCCTGGGCAATAACTTTCAAACGCTTGAGATCCCCGTTCTATAATACATAATACAATATTGCTTTATATGAAGAGACGAATACACTTATTTTAACATAAATGGTCCAATGATCCGGCTCCACCTCTTCAGACTTAGTCATTGGGTCATATTTGTGAAACTGTTGAGATTCCCACCCCATAATCATATGAATACAGATATGCTACCAGATTTGACATTGGTGTTTGTTCCCATCCTTAGGGGCTTAGTCTCTGTGACATAACATAGAAACGGTTGAGATTCTTACTTTATCATAATGTAAACCATTGCGGAGTATGAAGATTTGTATACACATATGCTACCAGGAGTGCCGCTGGGGTCCTGTCACACTCCTTGGAGCTTTGTCGGTGGGACATAACATACAAATATGTATATATAGTGGTTTGATCACAACACGGAAACAATCAAGACCCCACCCTATAAACACATCAATACTGCTTGGCATGAAGGTATGGATACCTTGTATAATTTTCTTTATAATATATCTTCTATATTATATACGAATCTTATATATTGTACAATATTTAAAATAAATTATAAAGGATTATCTTAGATATCTCACAACTTTCAGAAGTAATAAGATCATGATTATGACAGGCAGGAGTGAATTTTAAGCTCTATAGATTGTGTATACCATAAATAGGTGATTCTCTCAGAGAGGTTTGACCTAATGTAGATTATATACAATTAGCATCACAGAATCATGTAATCCGTTTCCATAACAACAATTGACGTCAGTAGGTTTAACATGACATAATGACCCTGTAAGGCTGTGGTCCTACACTGAACGATAATGTTTTAATTAACATGTCAACGTGTTACGGTTTAAGTGAAGATAGGTCGTAGAGTAGGCAGTATAATGACACTATCACTAGATAGTACGTCATGTAGGGGCACTGATTAGTATGGTATTACTCAAGGTCACTTGGTCGTTTTCACTTCCTATGTCAGTATATACATATACATTCTACGTTGCTGTGACCTGCCTCTCCTTTCCAAAATATTTCTCAAATTCAAGAAAACCTGGTCATTTGGATAAAAGCATTTGGTCACATATCTAAAAGGATTTAAGAACTATCACGGGACATAACTCTTTCACAAATTCATGTACAATGTACAAAATGTTATGAATTAATGTGTTACGCATATGTATTTAGATAAAATATGGTCAGCTGGGCAATATTGTTCTGCGTCTTAAGACACTGGTAGTTATTTTAATTAAAAGGTCACATGTGCCTCTGCTAATGGCCAGTTTGACATTGTTCGTATCCCTCAGCTTGTGCTTCAGGGGCGGGGCGCTCTGACCCAAAAAGTTAATGGTCAATTTGTTTACAGCTGGCTAGCGTTGTTATCATCGTATTTGATACAGCCACACTGACCAGTGGTCATGTGTCCGAAGTTATCGTCGTGTTTATTGATCGGGCTTTGGTTTTTCCAATGCATTAACACTGAACTAAGATCTGGTCTCGAATATGTAGTGGCCGAATCCTAACAAAATCCTCGCCAATAGTGCTTTCATTTGATCCCAGATCCTAGGTAAAATGACAGTCAAATAAAATGGTCGTCTTTTCATTTGATCTTCATAGTTTTAGAAAAGTCACTAATTTGATAAGAATTAAAGTTAGTTATGTAGTCTCACTCAACAATCAGAATTAAAAACATTTGTACAAAACAAACCGACATCTGGTCGATAAAGAGAGTGTACAGAGTATGCACTGTGTTGTAAACATGATCAATTCCACCATTGTTTTGTGGGGGACAACCACAACCCAGGAACGACAGTCGCACTGCAAAAAAAACAAGGGGCGATGTAAAAGGCGTAAAATAAATACCTTCTTGTGCTGTACTTAATGCATAGCAGCTGTGCATATATGATAAGAGAGACAGAGATAAAAAAGAATTGTTGAAAAATGTTTAAACATACATAAAGATTGTTAGAATATATACATATCCTGAACGCCACTATACAATGTAACCGATACCGAACTATTCCATATTCCTTGTCGACCAGAAACCTTATAACAGATCTTTTCTTTTTATCTTAATTTTCAACAATGGCGATGGCTATGCTAGACATTAAATTGTGGAGGAAATATTAAAACTGACGGGTGTGATTTGTTTTATAGGTCAGTTCTATGTGATGTCGAGTGGATTCATTTCCATATTTTAGTTTTACTTAAATTCAAAGTCACCTTCTTAAAGGGCATAGAGAGATGACATTCATCAGTGTACCTCACCCATATGGAGCTGTTTGAAAACAGGGCGGTAAGCTTGGTTGTAACTTAACGAGCTCTGGTGTTTTATATCTCAGTTGGCACATAACTAAGATAGAATATTTACTAAATCAATTTAACTTAATCGTCTGAAGACCTTTTTTTGTTAACATACACGAGGACATTTCTATTGTTTTCAGTGCGGTTCTCGTTACGCTATATTCGGGGTTCTATCTCATGGTTCTCGTTACGCTATATTCGGGGTTCTATCTCATGGTTCTTGTATGGTGGTGAATATTGTGACGTTATTAAATCGGCATAATTGCAACGTCGCTAAGATTGCCTCTGATAACCAGGACATTAAAAGAAGGAGTGAAATATCCCTCTCTCACCGTCATTAACTATTACTACAAAATTAGATCTAAAACGTAATTACAACACTATTTGAAGGAGGTGGATTTACATTAGCTTCAACTTGTTTCCGTATCCTGTTTCTGTATGTTCTTATGTAAATTTGTTTACATTGTGTGTAAATTGAAAGAAATAGAATAAAGTTTATAATAAATATCCCTTCAAACTTGTAACACATGATTTATTCTTTCACTATCTAATATAACAGATTTAATCAAGCTTATTATGCTATATTTGCCCTCAAAATTCATTCAACCGGATTGGTGTGGCGTTAGATTCCCTCTTCACTTTTATCAATATTTTCTTTGTTATACTTTTAAATCAAAACTAACGTTGATTCCCAACAACAGCGTCTTACTGCGGAAAAGAGAAGAAAGTAGATCAGTAATAGCACAGTAGTACTTCCGATCATATTTCTTTTGTTGGTAAATCTCGCTTTGGAAGTTCGCTTAAAATGTTTGCATCCGTAGAAGAGTGGTAAGCTGCTTATTAAAGATAAATATTAGACTGACAATGGGGCTATTGTTTTAACTATTAGACTGACAATGGGTTATTGTTTTAAATATTAGACTGAAAATGGGGCTATTGTTTTGAATATTAGACTGAAAATGGGGCTATTGTTTTGAATATTAGACTGACAATGGGGTTATTGTTTTAAATATTAGACTGACAGTGGGGCTACTGTTTTAAATATTAGACTGACAATGGGGCTATTGTTTTAACTATTAGACTGACAATGGGGTTATTGTTTTAAATATTAGACTGACAATGGGGCTACTGTTTTAAATATTAGACTGAAAATGGGGCTATTGTTTAAAATATTAGACTGACAATGGGGCTATTGTTTTAAATATTAGACTGACAATGGGGCTATTGTTTTAAATATTAGACTGACAATGGGACTATTGTTTTCTTTTTTGACAATCCTAGCTTACGTTTATTTATTTTTTACATGTGTTCAACAATTTTACACAGCTTCAAAGTGTTTTCGATAGCATATTAGTTTCATTTCTTATAATATGAATAAGAATGAAATATAAATCTTATTAATTCTACAACAATTATGAAACGATTTATTCAAATAATATTTTTCGATCTTAGCGCGAGGGAGTGGGAGGACTTATCATACGTCTTCAGAGTGACGGCCTTTGTTTTTGTATTGCCCCGTTTCTGACAATCATTGATCCCTGCCCACTCAATGTACATCCCATCACTTTTTGACAATAAAATATGTAGGTAAATATTCAAAGTTTGTTGACAACAACTTAACGTGCTTCAAATTTCAAAATAAAACGTCTCTGTACATAACGATGGTTCGGTTCTAAGCTTGTTTACATATACCCTATTTCTGTACTCAAACTGTTCCGAATTTTAATTACACTTGAACTTAAATTATTCTCTGGTATCATTTTTATTGTTTTTTTTTCTCTAAATATGTAATTGAGCAATAAAAGTAAATTGATCGAGAAATCATTTCCAAGGATTTTCACAGATTGTTGAAATCAGTATTATAATTGTACAATATGCCTATGATCGAAGTCAATACCCATTTCACTAAAAGAAATGAAGCTGTAACAGACTATCTCACCCTACTTCAGTCAGTACCGTCCTTAGCAAACCCATTCAGCTCAAGAATAATAAAGCTTGAATTCGAATCAATGAAATCTGCTCATTATTATCAGGTTTTACGTCCTATACACGATCTGCCCTCCAGTAGACAAGTCTGTTAGCTTGTCGAGAAATACGTTACCCGTTCGTCAACAAGTATAATGCTACACATGCGATTTTGTAAAATATAAATACACCTAAGCTCTATGAATGGCCTCGACCTGATTTCCGTAAACTGTAAACACGCTACAAATCTACATATCAATCACCGATCGTGGAGGTCAAAGGTCACAATGTTGTCATTACTATCCAATGGCTCATAGGCTGACCGAATTACCAACCAATCAAATCGCTCGTCAGAGGCCGGCTTTCTGTATCAACAAAACAAGCCGACGAACTCAGTGAAAAAATTTACCGGCAGATGTAAAGACGCGTGTGTTGTTGAACAGAGAGTGTGCAATGAACAGACTTTGACGCTTAAAACAGTAGATATTTTCTGAAATAGTGGACGTTTGTTTCAAACATGCCTCACCACAGACATCACAAGAGTCAGCGGACAAGTGTTAAAGACGAGACAAACAATAACGAAACCAGCGTGGTAGTAGAAGGCCCCCATAACGACAACCAGCCGGCTCACCGCGACGTCAGGAATAACCGGCATACTGTTGTAAGCTGTTGTATGCCTTCTGGATGTCTATGTTCGGAGGAAAGTATAGACCCCTCGGACCCTGGAGACGCTGTCAGGGTGCTATGTAACAATGAAGCTTGTTCTGAAGGTACGTGGATGCATAAAGTATGTTTTGATGATTGGGAAGACGGCGTGTTGGCCTACCTGAAGTCGTGTGGCAGAGCACGTAGCTGGAGCGAAAAGCAACGATTGCAGAATTTGTGGACCAAAAAGGGCTATGATCTTGCATTCAAAGCATGTGACTGTCGTTGCGGGCGTGGTCATCTGAGGAAAGATTTGGACTATATATCACCCCCTAAGAATGACAACGCCCGAAAACACAAGAAAAAGACCAAGAAAAATGACCGTCCAATGCCCGTGGTGACCAGCGGAAAGAGCGGGTCACATAACGTCAACCATAACGTTAATCAAAACCACGTCGAGCATGGAAACCAAAACGTTGCTGGTCAAAACGGGAACCGTAACAACCCTGGACAAAGTATAGTAGGCAATAATGTCATCGCCAACACTATACGAAACCGAACTACTAGCAGCTCTGATGAAGTCAAGCTTGATAACGCCAATCGTGACGTCTCTGGAATATTGAATCCGCCCAATAAGAACTCTATCCTAAACGGAAAGACAAGTGAAAACAACAACACTGGTAGTGCTAACAGCATCAGTAGACCTATCAACACCACTGCCATCGTCCGTCCTAGGACCGACAGTCTCGGGAGCACTGGTAGTTCTTCCGTCATCTCCACGGGCTCGAACTCACCGACGCCATCGCCCCCTCGAAACGGTAACGTGCTGCTACGGGCCCCAAAACCTAAGTTTGACACGTGCTCGACTGACTCCACCCAGACGTCGTTCTCCAACATTTTCCGTCGTCGTCACGATCTGGCTGCGTTCAACATGCTTCCACGTCACAAGCAGAACCCGTACCACATCAAAATGGAGGATGACGGGCCTCCCGGAAATGACGAAACGCGGAGTTTTGTGCTGAACCACCTGAGCACATACAAGGTTTCGTCTCTGAACTGTGTGCTGTGCAAGTGTACCCTTCCCGTGTTTGATCGTTATCCAATGATCGACGGTACATTCTTCCTGTCTCCCCAAGCCTACGGCGACGGCGTCGTCCAGGTCATATCCGATGGTCGACTGCAGTTTATCAACGCCGTATGCGTTAGCTGTCTCGAAGGTGCAAGCAATGTCCATTGCACGGCGTGCAAAAGAAAATGGGATGGAAGTACACTGCTGCTCGGCTCTATGTATTCCTACGACATATTCGCCGCCATGCCTTGCTGTCAGAAGCGACTTACGTGCAAACATTGCCGACGCGCCGTCGTCGACATAAATAATGGCCTGGCGTTCTACAGCGAGTACAGCCGAATGATAGCGTGTCCATACTGTAAAGCACATGACTATCATTTCATACGTCCCATGCAGGAGACGTTCGCCGTGAAGCCACGCCATGCGGCCCAACAACAACCTATATGGAATTAATGCTTAGTAAACTTTAGTCACAAATAGACTACTACCATTGTGAGGACTGCACATCTTTTTACATGGCAACTTTTTGTATGGTTCACCTTTTCTTGCAATATATAAACTGTTGTATTACTCCAACCAACAACCTCACCATCACAGTATATTTTCATCGTGACGTCATTTGCGTGTGTGCTACCGGTGTACTTACCATGATTTAACGTACATAAAAAGCGGTGCAAGTTTAGTGTACCAGCTATGATGGGATATTTTTGGACACTTCATTTCGGACTAATCGTTTGGAAATCATCACCAAGAAATATTGGTTTGAGGATTTTAGTCATACTTTGTTTCCGAGGTGTCATTTTGGATTTTAATATTTTGTTTGAAAGTTGGTGTTAAAATGCAAATTACGTCAAATATCTTTTTACGTTTATCATTAGCCTTATTTTGTATTTTCATCGCGTGGATGGATGGAATTTTGGCGTGGGATATTTTATTCGTATTGGTGCGATTGTATGTAACTTTGTAAACATCACTTTCCAAGTGCCTGGAGGATGACACTACTCATAGGATGTTGTTTTAACAAATACGGCGTATTTGGTGCACAAGTTTGTATACATGTGTTAAGTGTCGGCTGTATAGGCTGTCGAGGGTCCAATAGGCTGTTTTAAAAGCATTTTGTTTTTGAGATCTAAGAGTTACGGATTAGAACCAAGCTAAATAAATGCAGATATTTTCATCAGTGACATCAAACTGGTAAATTTGTAATATGATTTCTGTTCTGTAGTTGTAGTGATCGGAATCGTATAACCACGTCTCCCCTACCAGGAGCCCAAGACGTTAGTGCATATAGGGGAAAATATAGCATATGTTGTCTGGCGGCTCGTATCATTTTGCTGTTTGTTCTAAGGTCGTTCTTGTAACTAATAGCTTAAATTCATATCGGTAGAGATGATTCACGGTCTAAAGCTTCGAAAAACGCAAACAAAATGTAAAAAGAATGTCGTTCATTATTTGGTAAATATTTGTTCTATCGTAGAAATAAACCAGATTGTTCTGTAGTTAGCGTATAACCTACTCGTCCACTCGCAGTAAATCATGCTAGACACTTTGAAGAAAAATTCAATTTTTTGTAATTCAGTATTTGATTATAGGGCAAATAAGGCAACGCATTGCGTCTGTTTGAAGTACAATAACTTGCTGTATATATAATATACTCGTATGTCGTCATTGTTAGGTCGCTTGTTTGCCGATGTCTGAAAGACGTAACGGTTACAAAACTACTGAAAAAACTGAGGAAAAATGGCATTACCTGTCTG
Source organism: Chlamys rubida (assembly GCA_032359455.1). Taxonomy (NCBI): domain Eukaryota; kingdom Metazoa; phylum Mollusca; class Bivalvia; order Pectinida; family Pectinidae; genus Chlamys; species Chlamys rubida. Next base: position 1,883 of record JAUMHH010183733.1, on the reverse strand, counting down.
TTTATTTTTTGAAATAAAAAGTATTTACTATGAAATTGGTTTTTGGGAGATGATTTTCGTATGCAAATCGTTTTACCATGTGTGGAGTTTCAGGAGGAAGCAAATCGCACATATTCGGATGTATTTATTTCATACGACCGCACATATTTAGTATTTATCATATAAAACTCAACACCTATGTATGGGAGTGGCCTTCGACGGTCAACCATTTTCGAATTTATTTCATACGTTAATTTTGAATGCAAACATGGGATTTAGTCGGTATTCCGATGAATGCATCATGGAACTGTACGATTTTATTCATATCATTTTGGAAAAATACATTGCGAGAAAAACGTATTTGGAAGAACATGTAAAATTCGTTAAGTACACTTGTTAGGAGTGTGTTGTTTACTCGGCGCGGATCAACTGTGTATTCCCGATTTAAACACTGTTCAACATTCATATTTTAGTCTGCAAGAGCAAGGCATGATACACAAGTATTACTGTTTATCATGAGAATTCTATTCAAATTCAATATTTGTTAAAAGTTTGGCAAAATGACAGCATACCCACATTAAATCAATTGAAAGTGATAGGGTGGTAATTTAAGTGCCGCGGCCGCGAGCCTCGTGTTTATCATAGCCTGTTTATGCAAAGTAACTCGACCTTGACCTTATGTCGGGAAACATTAACCGAGTTTCTCTATGTAAATAGGACAGATGTATTTTTAACTCATTGTGTCGGTACTTTTCTGAGCCTGCAGTAGTACATGGGACGTTATATCAAAGGCATGTAAATAAAACAGCGGCTCATTGTATCTCGCTGTGTAGGCTAGGACTGTTTTACTCGATCAATGCCGCATTTCTTGTACTCTTAGCTCCAGCAAGTCCTCGACAGAGAAAAGGATAACGTTACACACTATTTTAGGTTTTTCCACATTTTATTAAGTGTTACTACTGGCTTCCAAATTGATAAGCGTGAAGTTCAAAATGCATGTTTGATGCATAATTTGGGCATATTTTTACGAGTGTAGTTTTAATATTTTCGGTTATTATCTATAGCTACCAAGAATTAGGAGTAATTGTGACGTCACACAAGATGACTGGGGGGGAAACGTCACGGTTTGGTCCAGGATAACGATGTCAAAGCAAGGATGAAAATGACGTTTTATTTTAACAAATTGGAATCAATACCCTTGTATTGGTTTCCATGTTGTATTGCCTAATATGTTTATATGAGTTTAGGAAATCTTATGGCTCGCTAAATGAGAACTCTGCATAGACAGCTGTGGTTTCATTTTAACGGGGAAAAACTGCCAAATTGCCTTTCGGTGCAATTTTTACTTATTTAAAGTATGTTTTATTGTAGTTGTCAAAGAATCTAAAGCGATTAAACGAAAGCCAATAAACGCGTCATCATGGCCATAATAATCACAGGGGCCTTAGAATCAGTGTTGTGTAAAATTTCGACCTCTAACTATGTGTAATGAGTATCGAACGTTTTGGGGGCTTGCACTCGGTAAAGACGTTTTGTCTGCTGTGTGTTGATCTTAACTCCTATAATGTCTAATAATACACCTTACACACCAGGAGAGATCGAAACATAATATTGTACGATTCTTGGGTCCCTGTGACTATAATGTTGATATGTCTAGTACATTTTGATTTTCGTGATGTACACGTAGTGTTGAAATGTGCCGTGTGATGTCAATCAGAGCTGTATGTACAATGCTGGTTAAATCAGAGCTGTGTGTACAATGCTGGTTAAATCAGAGCTGTATGTACAATGCTGGTTAAATCAGAGCTGTGTGTACAATGCTGGTTAAATCAGAGCTGTATGTACAATGCTGGTTAAATCAGAGCTGTGTGTACAATGCTGGTTAAATCAGAGCTGTATGTACA
>JAUMHH010183722.1:0-14762 GCA_032359455.1 Chlamys rubida | reverse complement strand
CTTGATTACATATTGAGTCAAAGACTCGTCTCCCATATGGTCAAGCATATTAAAAAATGTACATTATATACAACAATCATGTGAATACCTCTATTTAGAAACCACCTGTGTTAAGAGACTACTTTAAAGTTTCCCATTAATTAGAGATTTCATTGCGAAATAAACCTGTTTTAAGAGACCACCTGTGTTAAGAGACTACTTTAAAGTTTCCCATTAATTAGAGATTTCATTGTGAAATAAACCTGTTTTAAGAGACCACCTGTGTTAAGAGACCATATAAAGGTTTGACTGTATTTATTACTGTATATTGGGAAATTTTCACCATCAAATTCTTTGCCCTCCAGAATGGGCGTGAGTTTATAATTACAACGGACATTAGTCAACATCAAACCTGACATGGTAATTAAAATCTGAAGGTTGAAATTAACACTGGAAGAATTTGGCTTTCATAGGCTAAGGGCGAAAGTTTGACTGGGCAAAAATTTCCCGGTATACAGTATTCAGTTGATAATTATTCTGTACTTTTAATCAATAAATAGCTTGAGACGGAGGCACAAACAAACAGAATACTGATGCATGCTGGTGCATTGCACGAGAAACGGCCAACGTCAGCACGGACGAAAAAGGTGAAGAAAAAGAAAAAGGCTTCCAACAAGAAACAGAAGACACATCCGGCCGAGCAGGAGCCGGAGAGAAAGCGGGAGCCACTCAAGCATTACAGACTTAACCTCGCTGACATTCCATTTGTAGCTGGCAAGGTCAGTATGTCATGTCAAGTCAGACTGTCTTGTCAAGGTCATTATCTCAAGGTCAATTCTTCAGGGTTATTTCTTCAAGGTCAAATCAGATAGCGATTTCAGAGTCAGTATATAAAGACCAAATCAGACGGTCTCTTCAATGTCAGTATATCTCCATAACTTTTCAAGGTCAGTTTTCAAAAGTCAAACCAATTCAAACTGCATGCTTGAGGTCAGTTATCAAGGTGAAGTTATATTTGATTCTACTGGGTTTATGGATTGATAGTTTAAAGTAACTGTAAGCGTTATTTTCTCATGTCAAACAATGCGTTCATCATTCAGTCATCCTTAATAAAAATATCTTTGTAAATCCCTGTATTTGTTTTCCAGTTACAATATTTTTAGCTCACCTGGCCCAAAGGGCCAAGTGAGCTTATGCTGTGGTGTAGCGTCCGGCGTCCAGTGTCAATATTTTACTTTAAACAACTTCTTAATAACCAAGAAGCCGAAGTTGATGATATTTGGCCAGAAGCAAACTGGAATGAAGGGCTCCCAATTTGTTGAAATAAATTACTTTCACCTATTTTCAAGGTCACAGGGGTCAAATATGTTAAAAACTTGAAACAACTTCTTCTGAATAACCAAAATGCCCAGGGTGATGATATTTGGCAAGTAGCATGCAGGGATGAAGGGCTACCAAGTTTGCTCGAATGAATGACATTCATCAATTTTCAAGGTCACAGGGGTCAATTATCTTAAAAATCTTTATTATAAGATTATAAGTGTGAGATTAATACCGGGTGAGCGAGTCAGGCCCATCGGGCCTCTTTTTTGTCTATCCCTAGATCAATTAGCTGTCAACCTCTGAAACCTCCAATGAGGAAGATCTCCCTCATTCCACGTTTCCAATGAGGGAGAAAGTGTGTGAAACGCGAATGAAACTGCTTTGCTCAATTTATCTTTCCCTTTTCATGTATCAAAATAACTCCAGAAAGCATTCATTTGATTCAGACACACCTGTTGTAATCATTACACATACTCTGCAGCAACTAGGAGATCATTTGACCACAGGATGTAGATTTTGAGTTTGTGTGAGCTTGGACTTGAATGAGGGAGTTTGGAAGGAGATTGATAAATGATGGCTAAAATGAGGGAGTCGCCCTCCTAATGTAAATGAGGGAGGTTTGACAGCTGTGCTAGATATTCTGTCTGTGTTAATGTCTATATTCATTTTTTCCCATCCACCCGTCCGTCACTTTGTTGTTAATTTTCGTGTTTTGTTTTCCAGTCCTCTACTCCTAGTCATTCTGTTGGTGCTAACGTCCAGCGTGTGTTGTCGTTAATGAAGTCACATAACACGGCCCTGTGTTCCTCCGCTGACCAGTGTGATACTCACAGATCATCCAGTACATCATCAGGGTCAAGCTCAGACGGCCTTGAACATGACCTTGCTGAACTCTTACTACAGCTCCAGGACGAGTTTGGCCAGATGAGTGTGTAAGTGATCTAAGACCTCTGTTAAAAACTCCCATATTAGTTTCTGTTGATCTGGAATATTTGTGAGTTTAAAAACAAATATTAGAATTCTGTCTGAAAATGTTTTCCTGTGCATTCAATTTTTAGATCAGCTGGCACAGCCGCCTGTATGCTTTATGATATGTTGTAGCATTTATCTTCCATTAACCTAAAAAAAATGTCATTTTGTTAAAAGCCAATAATTAAATTTGGCCATTAGATAACTGGGATGAAGTGCTATAAAGTTTCCTGATGTATATATATAGATGAACTTGACTAAAGATAACAAGGGACAAATATGTTGGAAGTTTGAAGAAAAAAAACTAAACAATTTTATCTTAAGAGCCATGATACTTGTGTATGTTATATAGACATATTGTATTGAGATCAAAGATCATGTTTGATCACTGGGCAGGATCAGCTATTATATTTACATATTATATGAGCTTGACCACGATGCAACTTACAGGTCACAGAAATAGTTCATTAGTTTAAGCTCACTTAATCTACAAACAAGTATATGCTTAGCTAATTACACATGATAATGGTCCTTGTGTACTTCAAAGGCCCTCTGGGCCTCTTGTTTATGATTTTTTGCAATAGCATACACTATATCTCAATTTTGATTTTACTCTTCCAAATATAAATTCTGAAGACTGAATGTTCTGGTCTAAAACAATAGTTGGCCCCTTGTGTTAGCTGCCAGGTTTTGTCTTGTACTTAAGCTTGGTTATTGTATTAACAGGGAACATCAGGAACTGTCGAAGCAGATAAACGAGGTGACCGATTCACGGGTACGAGACGACCTGGAGCGAGAGTTAGACTCACTAGTGGGACGAATGGAGTCTAAAAGTCAGCAGATATCAAAAGTTAGGAAACATCAAGAAAAGGTAATATTGTTGTTGTTTTTTAATTCTGTATACAGCAAACAGTGATGTGTAAATGAAAGGACAAAGATTCAAAAACTTGTTCATTTGCTATTTATGGATTTGGTGGATGTTGCAGTATATGTGCTGTAGCATTCAAGTGAGGTGGCACTCTAAATGATGACGTTGGAAGCACGGTCCCACTACAAACAGAACACATTACATCTCAAGTACACACGCAGGCATACACACAGGGAGATATTAGCCAGGTGGCATAGGACTAGTAGTTATAGAAGGCAGCTCCTGTGAATTCCTCAAAAACTGTTTTGATTAATGTTTATGCTAATTGTATTAATTGTATATCTATGTACTGTAAAACGCTTTAGAGTGGTTTAATTATGTTAGCTAGATAGGGCGCTATATCAAATGTTGTATTTTTATTTATATATTTATTTTGTTTCCCAGACAATATGAAAGAAACATGAAACATCTAAGGGAAACAAAGAATTGTGTTTCCCTACCACAAGGGTGATAGGTATTTTGTTATACAAAAATAGAACAATAACACAATTGTAAATATATATATATGTAAGACTTTGACGCACCCTTGTTGTCGTTTTATTCAATCTGACATTTGGAACTTGTGTGTGGGAGGGTTCTGTCAATTTTTCTAGAGATGTTCTGAATAAGAGAGTTTATATAGGAAATGTTAAAAATTGAGCTAGATGGCAACACAATGTTATATTTGCCCGTCATATTATCAAGGCCAAAAAAAAATTGTCTGTTTAGGGTTCCCGATCGCGACCGACCCTAGCTTTTTACCCCCGACCCAAAACTTTTTGATGAAAAAAAAACAAAACAAAAACCGCTGATTTTCGAATTTTAGAAGGTTCCTTGCCTTTCAATATGGCTTCCAGCTCCGTGTTGGCGCTAAATGTCAGCATATGGAGCACAATTGAACCTTGTTTATGTAATTCTTTGTTCTACATACAATAGTAGGGTCATAATCACATGACCACACTCACTCACAGTACACAAAAACATACAAAAAAAAAATCGACCTACCTACCCTTGTTTTTTTGCCCATGCAACCCTAAACAGACAATTTATTTTTTTGGCCTAAGGTACAATGTCCTATATACATGTAGTTATAACTTCCACTCTTCACTCAGCATAGAGGTGAATGAGCTAATCCAGCCACCACTAATCTGTTTGTCCAAATATCCAGCCTTGATCATGCAGCCAACACTAAACTTTCTGTGAAGTAATGTGGCTGGATTATCTATAGGGGATGAGGGTAGTCTACTGGTAAAGAAGGTGGCTGGTTTCTCTACTGGGAACATCACACTGTTATGTTATTAACCCAATAAGGACATTGATGTTGTAACTCAAAATGAATAAAAAAAAAAAAAAAAAAGGACTTTTGGATACATATCGAATATTGCGTTGGTTGTAACATATCACCATTGATTTGTGTGGACACAAGAAAACCCTTTTCAGTAGAAAAAAGTCATTAGGCTTATCATGCAATCATTAAGTGGAATACACCAGCAGGCCTATAACTTGTTTTTCCATTGAACCTGCTGGGGATTTCATAAAACAAACAGATGTGGAAATTATAACAGTGTTTGGGAGGTAAATGGATTTGCTAGAGGAAGATCCATGGAAACAGTGTTTGAGTGAGATTGGGTACTTGTAATAACTACAAACGCAGCTACCCTGGTTACACATGTATACAGTAGTATAATGGGATGTCATCTTCTTGTAGTGTATACCAGTGAGTAGGGGTTAGTATACCAGGGGGGGGGGGGGATACTCTGTGGTCTCTAGCTCCATCAGTGAGTAGTCACCTCAGTAATTCTACCTAACCAGGCCAGATAAAGTAGCCAGGACTATTATATATATATACATGCTGCTAGCCAACATGGATGAAAGTGAGAATGTATTTTCTGAGTACTTGTAATCTAGACAGATAAGATGGGCTGAAGAGCCCTTTGAATTTTCCCCTAAAGCCATGGTGGGTTTTATTGGGAGATCATCCCCTCCAGATATTGGTATCACACCTCAAGACTGTGTATCAGCTTGTCTTTGATGAACTGTTACAGTAAATATCCTTAAATGTTTGAAGGTTCATATCTTTATATTGCAGATTAAACCTCATATATGTTTATATAATTATCCCAACTGCATGGACTTAATGTTCGAGGTTAAGCTCAGGATGGCCCTTGGTTGGAACTCATTTGGCCCGTTGCATCCCCATCTTAATTACTTACGAATGTAACTGCTGGTATGTATTTGTACCAGAAGATATTACTTCATACACATATGTCTTTACCAACCCTACTGTGTAAACCTGGCTGATTAGGTCACGGTTGTGAAGGTCATTTCCATCTGAGTAAATACCCTGTAATCACTTCCAGCCCGTGTGAGAGTTATATCCATTATGATCATACACACAGCTGACTACTGGATAATGTCTCCCATTACATACCTATAGCATGTACACCAACCAAAGGGTCACACATCCCGACCCCATGGTCAGTATACCTGTCCTGTACACCAATCAAAGGGTCACAGATCCCGACCCCATGGTCAGTATACCTATACCATGTACACCAATCAAAGGGTCACAGATCCCCACCCCATAGTCAGTATACCTGTCCTGTACACCAATCAAAGGGTCACAGATCCAGACCCCATGGTCAGTATACCTGTCCTGTACACCAATCAGAGAAACATGTCATATAGATCTACAGGACCCTAAGGTCCATATACCCAGTCTGTACACCAATCAAAGCAGCATCATCAGACCTCGATCAACCCCATGGTCCATTTACCTATCCTGTGCACCTGTAATAGGAGAAAAAGAAAAGCAAGGCCAGACTAAGAACCCTCCTAACCCTAGACGGATGCTCTTTACTAATTGAGCTACCTGATGAACAAACCAGTCGAGCTCTGCTTCATTCCTCCCTCCTTGTTCTAAGTCTAGTCTTGGCCCCCGAAGACAACACTATTTACAACCCAGGTTCTGATATCCCCTTGCCAAGCATTCACTCAGTACTATAGGCAAGGGTTGGCAAGCCCGCAAATTTTGTATTAGGAGTAGGAAATTGCATGGCCAGACTCGGATTCTAACCTGGAACCTTCTGAGCCCGCAACGGACACTGTACCAATTGAGCTACCTGGTCACCAACAACCAACCCGGTCCAGCTCTGCTACACACCAGGCACAGATCAAAACCCCATGGTCAATATGCCGAGCTTGTAAATCACCTTTACATCTGACAAGGTACACTAATGAGGTCTTACTCTTAACGTCCCAGACTTCTTTGGCAGAAATCAATAACAGTCATACATTAATTTGACTGAGTTCCTGGAGTAAATTCGACACCTGTTGCACCCTGGAATGGAATATCTTCCCCACCTATAAAACATCCTTCTAAACAGGGCTACAAAATGTCATTGTTTGGTTCCTTATAGCAAAAAATGCTGTAAGCTATGAGCTTCACAGTTGCAATTTTATGCCTTATTTATTATGATTAAAGCCTTCTGCAGGATTGATGAGTAGGATCGTAGCTGTACCAGGAGTCGTTATCTACTAAAAACAAAGGTCAGATTCCATCACAGCACCACTGGATCATAACAAAGATCAGAGTGAAGACACTGCTCTTTACTGGACCATAACACGTCAGCCTATCACTGCACTTTTCTACCATAACAAGTATCAGGGGTAATACCTATCAATAGGTCACCTCAATCAGGTAGTCAATGGCATTAAATAAAGACATTTCTACTCTTTCTGAAGTAAAGGTTATCAGGTTTTTCCTTGATCAACGATAACAACACTGGAATTAGCAGAAATAAACCACACTGCTGATGACCCAGTAAGAGCACCAGGTGCAAGTGAATTACCCAAGAAGTGAGGTGTCATTACTTGAGATTTTTTCTTAAACTAGACCAAAAAAAAAGTATCTAAGAACAGGTATGCGATCTTGTTGCTGAAATGCACTCAAACTGTTAATACCAGTAGATAGCACTTCAATACGTCTTAATACATCCTTGACAGGTCAAAACAGAAATTCCTGTGAAGGTGTGCGATGGGCCTATACTACTTCATCATGCTGTTGTATAAGTTATCAACTGTGGTCTGCATAATATGCATAGCACTAGAACCCCTAGCCTATAGGTTATAATTTCAGCCAGGACCCCTATAGGTTATAATTTCAGCCAGGAACCCTGTAGGTTTTAGTTTCAGCCAGGAACCCTGTAGGTTTTAGTTTCAGCCAGGACCCCTAGGCCTGTAGGTTTTAGTTTCAGCCAGAACCCATATATGTTATAATTTCAGCCAGGACCCCTGTAGGTTTTAGTTTCAGCCAGAACCCAAATATGTTATAATTTCAGCCAGGACCCCTGTAGGTTATAATTTCAGCCAGGACCCAAATAGGTTTTAATTTCAGCAAGGACCCCTGTAGGTTTTAGTTTCAGCCAGGAACCCTGAAGGTTTAAATTTTAGCAAGGACCCCAGTAGGTTTTAGTTTCAGCCAGGAACCCTGTAGGTTTAAATTTTAGCAAGGACCCCAGTAGGTTTTAGTTTCAGCCAGGAACCCTATAGGTTTTAGTTTCAGCCAGGAACCCTGTAGGTTTAAATTTTAGCAAGGACCCCAGTAGGTTTTAGTTTCAGCAAAGATCCCTGTAGGTTTTAGTTTCAGCCAGGAACCCTGTAGGAACCCTACTCAGCACTACAGGTTTTCGTTGTAATCATGTAATTTGTTATATATATGTTAAAGCTTACTACTTTGAGTTATGTCCCTTTGAAAAAATGTCAAAAGTTCCCATGTACATGTAGGTCTGCCAAAACCAATTACCAGGGGCAATGTACATATGCTTCTGCTCAATCAGATTATAGTACTTTCTTTACAGGGAGAGAACATCTCAGCTGATTTTTACATTCTAATACAAATTCATGTTCACTGAATGGTTTCGTTCTCTATCTTGATGAGTGCCATGTCTGAGAAAGCCTGGAGAACTCTAACCACGGGTGTATAGGTATAACTGTAGACCTTCTGCTTGTATCCGTGTTTATATTCATTCAGTCTCTATATTGGTGGAATATGTTCTATCTCATCATAAAAGCCTACTCTATATCTTCAATAGTACAGCCGTTGTCTGTTTTCTTTATTAGTAAACACAGGAGAAGCTCCCAGACGTTTGATGAATGAGCCCTACCTAAGAAACAGGTAAACAGAGCACTAGGGTAACTTACAAACTGGGAGATGTGGCCTCAGCAATTTCCAATAGAACGGCTCCAATATACTATACAACACTGCAGCTATAGCCTATAGACACACAAGATTTGGTGCTACACCATCGTAAAGCTGCGAGGAATTTCATGCTATAGCAGATCCAAGGATTGAGTTCAAAAGCATTACGATACAACTAGATTGTTCTCTCTCCTAATTATCACGAAATACCTGCGCTATGTTTGGTATATATTTTTAACAGAGCTTCCAGCACCTGCCAGTTTTCCCAGTAGAGAGAGGAAGTATCCCTGTGTTTTTAACTTCAATCTCTCCATTATAATTTTCATGATCTTATATGATCTATTTGCCATTCAGATAATACTTACTTAACCTCAACCATTGATGCCAATTTTATATAAAGTACGGTAGATTTCTATCGTTGTTTCAGTATTTGTCAGTCTGTTTCATTCATGTACCTATAACACAGGTGCGTCCCTGTTTGTGAATACCCAGTCCTACTATATACATGCATTTGTTTTTTGAATACTTTCAATTTACAAAATTGGGAAACTCAAAGGATTATTTTCCCCCAAATATCAAATGAAATGATAAAATATTAAGAAATCACCTCTTGAATTTAAAAAATAGTGAATATGAATTGCAGAAAAAAAACCTAGATATGAAATAAGTGACAGAAATGTTGGAATTAAGAATATTTAAGTTAGTATCTTTGACGATAAGGGTGTGCTCTATATGAAATCCAGATGTGCATGTTTTACTACCATTAAGTACAGGCCACAAAAACTAACTATCACGCAGCGTAACAGGCTCACAGTTTTGTATGGCCAAAGGAAAGGAAACCATTCTGCTTGTTATCCCATAAATAAGCTGTCAATCGACAAAAGATTCAGCTATGTCTAAGAAAGGGGCAATATCTTTGATACTGAAGAGACATGCCTCACAGAAACTGGCGAGTCTCTGAGAGAATGGAGAGCGCTAGATTGGATGGAATGAAGACTCATGATGCCAATGGTTACATCACATGCAATTCACCCATTACCATGGTTACGTAAGCCCCTGGGGTGAGGCATAGGCTGTGTGTTACTGGTGTGAATAAAGGCTTTGGTGGGGAGTAAATTTCTCGTTTTTCTCAGGGACTAAGAAACAGACAAATTTAAACATTTACGCCTGCAGATTACAGAAGTTACAGGCACGATACACACTGTAAAATAAGGCATCCAGATTACAAATAAGTATTTTCTAATTAAAGAAAAGTTAATTGGTAACAGTTTTGGTATCAAATGCAAAAGTATACAAATGCACAATGGATAAGATAATTTCTTTGCAGAACATTTTTGTCCTTAGTTGCTGTAAACACTGTAAACATGTTTGTGAGCTGGTACACAGAAACAGGAGATTTGGAGTGGAGCGGGAGAGTATAAGAGTCGACACCTTCTTTCTGATGGCTGACACGTATAACATTAACAGTATACATACCAAAGTTGGAATAGACATTACCAACATTACAAAGGAATACCCAGGGAATCACACACAGAAAATAGGCTCGCTGATGTCAACACCACTCGTACACTTACATTAAGATGTGCTATTATAGGATCACCATCTACTATAGCATCTCTCTGTAATCGTAGCTATTTTACACACTCTAACACTATATCTCTGTAAAATTTGTGTGATCTATCTTTTAGCTATAAAATTCAGAATATCCATTACACTGCTACATCAGCTAATCTAGACTAATTTGAATTGTGACTTAATTATTCCCTTTATAGAATGTGGTCACAGAAGCTGACAAAACAGAAGATATGCCTGAAGCTTCAACTTGCACCCAGAAATGATTTACTCAGTGTCTCTCCATATTTGTAATGAAACCAAGATAATACTGAGTTGTAAAACAAAGCAGCAGTAACTCTATGATGACTACACGACCAGATCCCAGGACAGTAAGACTAGCACAAAAGTCAGAATCATATACAGCTAAATCTCTTCAAAATAGGTCTAAATTTGATGATACCACCCATATATTTTCTATATTTACATACAAAATCTGTTTATAGCACTGAAGAACATTAGACAGACAATTTCAACCAAAATTTGTTTGATTACACCTCATTCTCTATACTGTATACGTAGGAGTCAGAATAAAATCTTCAAAATAACTTACATTGTACAAGCATGAGGTCAATGTCAAATACTGCTGTAATCTCCTGAATGAATAATCAGGGAAAATTTAATTCCATCATGAAAATTCATTGGTGATGTGCCTCTTAGTCATCTCTATCAGATTACATTTGCAGAGATCAAACTGGAAACATAGTTCTTACACTTGTATTATAACAACTTGAGAGCACCTGACCTGAGACATCACTCCTGTACAGGACCTACAATAGCCTATACATACCCCACACTGAAAGCTTGTCACCAAAGACACATTAAGTCACCAATGATACCTCAAATCACCAACGATACCTCAAGTCACCAACGATACCTCAAAAGACACCTCACACTGACAGCTTGTAAGTCAAATTACCTCAAGTCACCAAAGATACGTCTAGTTACCATAGATAACTCACAATGAAACCTTGTCAGCCTCAAAACTTCAAGTCACCAAAGATACCTCACACTGAAAACTTGTCAGACAAGATACCTCAAATCACCGAAGATACCTCATAATGAAAGCTTGTCAGCTAATTAAAATACCTCAAGTTATTAATAATGAATGCACATGTATACATTGTCAGACTTCAATTTTACCGTAAAACTAGACAACTAAGATATTAAATGTCAGAAAAAGCAAGCAGTTTGTTATCAAATTGGAAAATAAGAATTAAAAATCAATGTTTCATTGCTATTTTTTATGTTCTTAGGTTAAAGGAGAGGAAGAGAATCAAAACATTGTTTTAGTGATGTTTTTTTTATATCCTTCCTTTTTTATCTCTGAAAAGCAAGATTTATTTTGTTGCACTGTCAAATTGAGTGCGATAGTGGCTGCAGAGAGATTGGGCTTAATGCTGCTGACAGAACATGAAAATCAATGTCAATTAAGATGGCTACAAAACAACAGCTGTACAGTAATTTAGCTATCCACAGCTAATGGCTCATTGTTCACATTCACTTGTTCTCCGCAAAAATTCAATCAGCAATATGTCCTCAAAACTAACATTTCTTCAGCTTGGATTCCTTTTTTCGCATGTCTTTTTAATGTATTGTATCATCACACTTACTGCAGACACAGGGTTCAATCCCCAAGATACAATCAGTGAATGTGTCCTATAATTAGACATATATTGAAATGCACTCTATAACACTGCTAAGTGTAGTAAACCTGCTGGTACAGCAGCTAATTCAAAAAATAAATTGGATCAGGAGAATGGTAAATATCTGAACTTGGATGGTGTCTGTCAATTATCAGACTATTTAAAATGTAATTTGGCTAATTACACACTGATAAACAACTGGCAATTGTCATTTAATAAGTAAATGGCAAGAAGTACCTAAAAACTTGGAAATAATGCTAGTGACTTAAATTATGACAAATTTGCTGACCATCTATCTCCTGATTCTTCCTGTTCATGCGGCCATCCAATTGAAAATTCTGAACACTTCTTCTTCTTTTGTCAAATTACTCTTATTCCAGAAACTTGATTTATGATATCTATACCAGAGTTGGCTATTTCAATGTTCATCTTTTGACATCTGGAATTACTGACTTACCTACTGAAATAAATATATTTATATTGTCTAATGTTGAAAAGTATATTATTGCATCTTAACGGTTAGGATGAATCGTAATTAAATGTTTAAATATTATCAAACTATTACCGGTATATATGCTTTTCTGCATGTATATATAATTAAATGACTTATTTTCTGTATTTAACTTAACTCCAACATAATTGTTGATAGTTGCTAGTCAATTTAGATAATATTATCATATAGTGAATGAATTTTGACATGAGCGTGTAAAGAGTGTAAGTTGGTAATTGTATGAATGTACGATTTGAGTGTATGAGTGTAATACAATAATATAAATAGCTTATTAATTACATATATATATATATATATATATAATGTCTTACTAACACCATCATAGAGAAGATTGATATAGGCCTAGCCTGTTATCTTATCCATTTATATATATATATATAATAAAATTTGTTAAAATAAAAATAAGTACCTAAAAACGGAAAACTAACTATTTCCATTGATACTAACTACATTTGATAAATGCCTGTTTTCATTTTTTAGTCAATTTCATGTTTTTTACCTTCCTATTTCTAGATCCGTATAAAGAAAAAAACGATTACAGTAGCCTGTTTTATATAATTTGTATTCATCTTCATTTACATAATATTGCTGATAATCAAATATGATGTAAAACTTAATCACTCACATGGCAAGTCTTTTAATTGAAGCCATTGATGGTATTTCAAATATCTAAACACCATATGTACTGTAACACATGTATCAAAAAGAAATACCAAACTTTCTTTTACAAAATTGCATACCCAAAAAGCTTCCTTCATTTTGCAATTGAAACAAAATAAAAGAACTAGGACATAGTACAATATATGTTATCTATTATAAATAGTTAATATATTAAGCAAATCTTTGTGTTCATAAAATATTAATTTTTGTCCACCAGTCACAGTATTGCCTACAAGGAGACAGTTCCCTCCTGTGACTTAGGCCCCTCCCACGTCACCTGAACATAGCCACACCCGACCAACATTACTACTTTGTACCCACCGGCACGATGTATCCCTCCCGATCCCTAATCTGGGTAGATGCGCTGGCCACCTGGCTGGCATCCTGAGCAACGTTGAATATTGTTGCACGAAATCCGTCCATTTTCCTCAGTCATAAGAAAGGTTACACCTTGTCAGAAACACCTTAATCCATCGTAGTTCTCTGCTTAACTGTTCGCCTGCCGTCCTCGGCATGCGGTTTCGTTTACTATGATGTGCCGCAAGCGGCTGCTGATGCTGATTCAAGCCGTTTCCCGCGATTGTTGACTATGCAAATGTCAAAGTTCACCTGTATTGTCGTTATAAGAATTTATTAGTTTGACTGATTATTATATTCATTATTCTGCAATTTATCGTTCTTTTTCAGATTTTGCTCTTGTTCTGAAGCATAAATATACATAGAACGATGAAGTGAAACTAGACACAGTGCGAGAATACGAAACTAAGATAGATAGGTAACTTACGCCAGCTTTACTTCATCAGGGTTCAAGGTCGGAAAACACCTTCCTGTCTGAAGGATCAACTTTGTCCAAAGTTTACATGTTATCTTCAACCTAACTGTCACCAATGGCTATCGGTGGACGGCTGATGTTGGGGGTCGTTATCTACGGGCTGCTGATAAGTCTGGCAGATGGAGAAATACACCGGGCAAAGACATCATCTCATAAAAGCGGGGGACGAGGTAGTCGAGACATAGACGTGGCAATTTTAGCAGACGATATGTTTGGTTCTGAAGGGTTGGACACTTGGATTTATGCGATTTTAGCTTCTATACTTGTCGGACTAAGTGGTATTTTCCCACTTCTTGTCATTCCCATTGAGGCTGGTCCGGCGTTAAAACATGGAGGTAAGTAGCTTTTATTATACTGAATTCACGGGCCGCCCTGCCATGCTCAGATTCTCCATACGGCAGACAGCTCTGTAAATATAAACATACGGCATCCTGCCTCTGATGCCTGAAGCAGTGGAGACACGCTTGGTGGGGGTAAGAGATTAGAGAATTAAATGTTCTGTTTATACTGGACTGACACGTGTACAAATTGTTTATGTACATTTTAAAAACTCACTTAAATAACCATATGGTTAGCCAGTCATTGGGGTACCCAACAGAGAAGTATAAAATGATCATGTTATATTGGTATCTAAAAATATTATACCTATCCCGAGACATATATACCTGATTTTCCCCGCCATATTACTATACAGGACCCAATAATGTAAAAAAAAAATACATTTGTCAACCTCTGGACCATCCTTAAATGGATTTGTCCCTCTGCAAACTCTGAATAGCATTTCTTTCTTCAGTTCCATGATGTGGTGAAAGGTCTATTGTTTTTTTCATCACAGTTTGTTTTGAAAAGTTCACTCAGTTTACAGTTTATTTTATTCTGTAAGCTAAAAAGTTACAGCTTATTGGTTAAGATCAACAGCCAGGGGCTATAAAGATAATCAGAGGTTATTAGCCTGGTTAAGGTCAGGTTTGACTGATTTTCACACCTCTTTGTAAGGTGTTATAAAATGTTATTTGTACTATTGTTTGCATTTTATGGTTTTAAAATTTGGCATTGCCCTTTAAGAAGGATTATTGTCTCCTAAATGTGGGGGTACCTGCTGTTGAAGGGGGGGGGGGGGGGGG
>JAUMHH010183711.1:0-14762 GCA_032359455.1 Chlamys rubida | reverse complement strand
GTGCTAATCGGCACGAGGCTATCTCCCCCTAGGGGGTGACAAGCTGATCTTTCCCGGCTAAAACGGGAGACACACCTATGAAGGGTGGGAGAAATTGTCTTCTTTAAAAATGCATTATTAGACAGACAGTCTCCTGATTGTCATTTGTATCTATAAACAACGCGTTTAAACGTTGCATTCACTATAGTAGCAGTCGGATAGCCCGACCGTTACCACACTGCAGTCTACAACCACATTCAATGTAATCCCATTGGTCACTTTTGACCTCGCATGCTACTTCGTATTTCTTGTGTTTATTCTACAAGACCGGGTGTTTAACTCTGCTTGTTCAATCGGTCTGTGTCAATTGGTTGTAAATTTAAAGTCTTAGGTAGCCTTAACATGCCTACAAAATATTTTTCGATGAAACTCTTACAAGTAATATTTGTATTTAAAAACCCAAGAAAACAGTCACTGGCATAAAATTGTGGTACTGCTTTTTTATTATTTTAATTTTATATTTACTTTTTTCACTTTCAAATATTAAATGCTCTGTGCACATATCGAAGGCGTGATCTAGAACTCACTGTGACAGAGATTTATAATAATTAATGTACTTTAAATAATTTTGTAGATTAATCTGCTCGGCTTGTGACGTAATGCAGGTTAAAAGTTATCATCTGGCAGAAATCCTACCGTCAGAATTCCTATTCTGTGTTTTATTTATATCGAGTTACTGTGGTGTGTGGCATGGTGTAAAATTTTAAAGATGACTGAGTGATAAATGGTTGAAACGTAATTGCTGTTCGAGTCGATCCTAAACAGCGTAAATGATGACATATTATGTGTAACACTATAAACCACAAAACAGTCGTATATATTATTTCCGGAATCTTCAGCTACAATGTATGTAATTGTATCTAGGAATAGACGATGGTTTTAATAAATTAATTGACGACAAAAAAGACCCTACTTTGTTAGGCACATCGATAGTCAAACAATAAAAATCGATTCCATAGTAGTTTATTTAGATAATTATCTCCAAAATGTTTGATGCTAGCGATGATTCGGGCGTAATCCTCTTATCTCCGCGCCATTCAAGTCTCTGATCTAATCACAATTCTCGTGTAACTACAGGGGTCCATAACTAAACATGATCTCGTTATGAAGATATCAATGAATTTCATTAACGGCATTTTTAAAAACATGACTGGTACTTTATTTATATATTGATCGAGTTTCCGCGAAAATAGGTGAGTGTGTTTACTCTCCAATCGTAGGCGAGCCTGGCCACTCGCTGCATTTCATTATAGTTAGAGTAGTGCTTGTTTGCCGATCTCTTTGAAAGAAATAAGTCAAATGAAAAGGAATACCCGCTGCACACGAAACACCTGTTACCTGCTCGAGCGTCAAATTACAATGGATTGATTAGTATTATACAATGTGTTTACCTGGCATTTCATTATTAACTTTGATAATGAAGACATTGTTCAACTGCCATTTAAAAAATCAAAAAGGATAAAGGACGCATACATTCACTGATTGATTTATCGATATAATTAAATACGGTTTATCATACCTGTCGTTTACCTGTGTCGTTCATCAGCATTGATCAAACAGCACTTTTTATAGTGTTATGTTCCCTTATAGTCTACGTAAGATTTTCACAAGATGTATTACATCAAATCGAAATTATTTACATTAATACACTTATCACGGTTTTGGAACATGTATGGTGTCTGCAATCGCAATTATTGTGTGGTTTTATGCGTTAATATCGTTTTATATGCAGTCCTGGACATCGGTGATAGCTGTGTACAATGTACCGGATGCTGGAATTTATTCTGGCGCGAAAAAAATAGTACAACGTATCTGTTGTAAATGTAACCATTAGATTATAAGACGTAATCCTGTCAAAAGTTTTATAGGCACCCTTCACTTTATTCAAATCAAATTTCTTAAAAACCTTTATGCAGATTTTCATTTCTGTGACCTAAGTACAACTGATGAATATTAAATCGGCGAACTGTCAACATGGTGCAGTAAAGTGCTTTAAAAACGTTCGGCTTTTTGAATCGACAAAGTAGCGTTTTATATAGGCAGTTACTTACATCAATTTTCATTGATTAGTGACATTATTTAACATATTTATTGTAAAAAAAGATATGTGTATGTTTTTTTGTTTTGTTTTACGTAGGCCTCGAACCCGCGACTCAGTGGTGGAGGGCTAGTGATCGTAGACGGTCAAGCGCCTTAACTACTTAGCCACTGCGGCCCCATCAGTATTTCCATAATCTCATGTTACGTGTATATTTCATTAAAAGTCGATAACTGTAAACGACACAAGGCTATCAGCACACAGTGACCTTGACATACAAGGTCATCAAAACAAAACAAAACAAAAGACAGCATGAACTGGAAGTGGAACATGCGCTATGGATAGGTCAGTGTTTCATGCATGACATTTGCTGCATGTCGCAATAGCTCATGTCAGTTTCAGCAAACTACAATTGTACGAAGGTCAACAAGGCTTCCATTATGAAATAACATGGCCGTTAGGTCATTATACCGACCAGAGAATATTTCTTCCTCGTTGATTGAAGTTTGTTTAAGTATTTGCCAATAGGATGCCTCTTTAAAAACCATAAGCAGAATTTATGAAATATAAAAAGAATTCAATCGATGTGTTTTTTATTTACGTCCGATATAATTATGTTTAGGTATTGGTAAAGGTTCATTTTTAAGAAGGACAGACACTTTTTGAAGTGATGCAAAACTACCCCCATTTATTTCGATATAATGATTATTACAGAAAGTTCATTAATAATGCAAAATCTAAATATTTATCAATTTTAAAAGTAAAAGTTGATTCTTCAGATATCGACAAAATTCCCTTTTTTGACAGCTGGACAGCATAACTATTCCGTCTTTTCATATTGCAGAGTTATCTTCTCTTGTGAGCAGTTATTGATTGTTACGTCATTTGTTTGTTAGAGTAACGTCATCAATTTTTGAGAAAACGACGTAATTTTCTCACACAAACCAATGACGTAACAATCAATACCTGCTCACAAGAGAAGATAACTCTGCAATACGCAAAGACGGAATAGGGGAACAACATTTTATTTTTTTATTTTTTTATTTTTAGGTCCCTTTTAAAGATATTGAGCTACTGTACTTTTATCATATGCTCAACCAACTCATTTGTGCTGTAGAAATCCGAAAATATAGAATTACCAGTCCATCTTACTGTTACTAGTGACGTCACAAAGGGCAACACTACACATGTTACATGTACATGCATGTATTGATCATTTATTTGATAGCGTTGTCACACTGTATAGCGGCTTTGTAATGTGATAAAACAGTACGTAACCCCGTATCGGAAAACTTTGAAATTTCAAATTATTTCCGTAGAATAGTATTTACAATGTAACGCTAAAACGCAAAATTGGATTTTTACGATACAAGTTTGAGAAATATAGTGTTGAAAGCTTGGTACAGTAAGGGGATACATTGTCTCACCATCATGAATTATACAGGGAGATGGAGTGGGCATACTTACTTTAGATAAAGTTTTCTGCCAGCCGTACATACAATAGGACAGTCTGCAGGGAAATCAGAACCTTTACCGTAAATATGGATATGTAGAAGATCCTGAGCCTAAATACTTAGATTTTGCATTATATATGTAGTTTCTGTTATTTCTTTCCAAGTTGTTTAAAGCCTTCAAAGTCATTAAGTGGACTTATAAATGCCACCTGCCAGAACCAAGAACGGAATGCACGTGCAGTGCGTTAAGAGATCGGTTCCCATGACAGTCGTGTATTTTATGTTTTATCAGCACGTAAAAGTACCTCCATGTGTTTGACATATTTCCAAACGAGTATACTCCACAGAAATACGTGTAACGGTACATCGCTATAGAAGCATTTCTGTTAATCACTCTATGTTTGCGAGCATGAATTTTCGTGGGCATGAACAATACCCCATATTGTTTTAGCGTAAATATTTCTGAATGCGTGCCTGCTATTTGTGATATAACTTTCTTGCAAATAAACGACCGTCTAGAGATTAAAATGATCTAACAAATATAAAGAGCACACTATCTTTTTATTTCCATGTGCGAAAAACCAAACTCTCGCGAATAGTTTGCAGGAAGAACATTTGTGAAAAT
Organism: Chlamys rubida; assembly: GCA_032359455.1. Classification (NCBI taxonomy): domain Eukaryota; kingdom Metazoa; phylum Mollusca; class Bivalvia; order Pectinida; family Pectinidae; genus Chlamys; species Chlamys rubida. The sequence continues at coordinate 10,606 of JAUMHH010183711.1, read as the reverse complement.
GAAGCGATCGGCAGTAACTCGGATAAATTGAATATACATAAAGAATTAATGTCAGAAATTATATTAATAATACGTCACGTTTTTCGGCATCCCTAATCCGAGATTCTATCAATTTGTAAAGAAATTGATAATTATTTTTTTTTACATTTTTTTCATTTCCTGAAAAAATCAAACGAAGATATATTTGATATTACATGTATTACATTAAACCTGCAACATAGAAAACATGAAAATGTCTTCAATTACATACATGATATTCTACAAAATCAAATTTATTAAGGTCAGTATTCAATATGCTACATTATATGCCCAAACATTCTCAGGGGAAAGTTTATTTTACGAGATATAATACGTTAAAATGACGGCTCTAAAGAAAGAACAGAGAATGGCTTAGTTGTACAGATTTAAAAGAAGGTAAGGGTTTTTACGTCATGATCAAGCAAGTTTTAAAGTCTCATAATATATAAGTTAAGTCTGCTTGGTAGTATTGTTTCATTGCTTGCGCCACTGAAAATATTATAAGTTCTATTTTTCTATAAGAGGAGGGTGTATGTCAGTCAGATAAAAGGGGATTATAAGTCCAAGACATATTTTGTAAAATTATTAATTTACTTTACAACTTCGTTTCTGAGATAATGTTACTCATCCAGTTTCTCAGTATAGGCGACAGGAGTGACACTAGTTTTATGTTGTTGTCATCTGCGCAGTTGATGGCTGGGCGGCTTGAAACTGATAACACAATTGCTTTTATCGAGTTGATTGGAATTGAAAGAGCATGAAATATTACTCACTTTCCTCTTTCATCCTAATCCAGTTTCAGCAAAATTAATGGATATTTGTAAATGAACATGAACATCTTTATGTGCAAAATATTGAAATGTGTGTATAACGAATAATGTGACGAAATTAACACTGGTTGCGAACCATCAGCAAGGTGAATTAACGCTTGCAACATTCACAACAGCAAATAAACACGACCATCTGTCTGGGTGAATCAGAGATGGAGATATCAGACTGTAAATTGTTAACCATCAACTAATCCCTCCTGCGGTGAATGAACACTGGGTTGACGTAAACTACATTTGCAGGTGAAAGAAAAAACCTGCGTATGTGTTATCATCTTCATTTCCCACGAAGCTGCTTTGCATTGGCGTGACGGAATATTGATGGCAACGTGCGCATTAAAGTGTGTATGGATTCGCGCGTGAAGAACGCGTGAGCAAGCTAATGCATTCCATGACATAACCATTCATAAAGCTTAAAGTATGTCAGCAGCGTCGGAGATCGTAGTCATTTAAACGCTTGAATAATGTATCTTCAATTCGTCGATGACATTAACGGCAGCAATAAGACAGTGTTAGGTTATTTTACTTGGATTGACCAGAGTTGAAATGCAACAAAATAAATAACAGACGGAGTGATTTATACAGTTAGATTTTGACAAAAAACCAGTAGCTTCGACCTCAATCTAAAAGTGTGTCGAACTTCTGAAGATTCTCAAAACATTGATCATCCACAAATCTATGTACCCTTCACGTATGTGTATGATGAATTAATTTAACCTACATTGTGTAATGTAATTAAAGTTCTTTGTTCTGAATAATGAAAGAGAGCGGGGTGACATTTTACCGTTTCCAGATATTGAAAATTCAGCAACATGACACTCTATGGCGGCCCTTAATCTCCCCGATAGTCTTTAAATAAGTTTTTATTTTCCTTCAGCTGTTCTGAGGTCGCAAAACTCGAAAAACGAATCCTTCTTCTTATTTATTGATTATATCGAAAACTGGGGATAATGGGTAATAATGTTGTTTGAAAGGATTTACGAGATTTTTACTCATATTCCAATCAAAATGTTGAACAAATGAAAATGGCAAGATATCTTCTCCCTCCCTTCAGTCCCTTAGTAGGTCATGTGAGTGCAACAACGAGGCAACCGTTAAGTAGGTCATGTAAATATAAATCAGATGACAAACGTTAACAAAATGCCAAAAGTAGGTCATGTTAATGCAATAAAGCATGCGTTCAGTAGGTATGTAAGAAATAGTCCATTGCTAGTCAAGGCAAGAAACTGTTTTTTATCAATCTTTGACCCAAATTTATAAGACTTGTTTCGTGTTCAAACTCATTTTCTGTGCATAAAGTAAAAACCAATCTCAACTGAAATATTTGTATCTAAGCATAAAATCGGCAGAGACTTAAAACTTTCACCATGTAGTGGCTGCTATTGAAACCCATAGCAAGATCTTTATCAGTTACTTGAAAATTAGTTTGAGCACAGATTTAAATATGAGAATGAGAACAGTTTTATGAAAAGGAGTCTATCATGCAATCTAATTGATTAGATTATATACTTTTAATTCAATATCTTTTTAACCATCGTACTTCAAAACATTCTATTCAAACGATGTTATTAGGATATTGTGGTCACAATATAATTGATTAAAAACATTGAACCACTATACATTAATCTCATCAATTCTAATAAACAAAATAAAGTAATTTCTGACTCGTTTAAAATACGCTTACCATTAAATTCTCTTGTTTTCATTGGTCTCTGGAGAAAACACCTTCACTAACTAATAAACGAAATTTTACTTATTTCTGACATTAACAGCAAATGGAAGCAGGCAGAGTTTGGCAGGTATGACCATGATATGATACGCCAAGTAAGATTGCCTCTTAACCTGATCACTTACCTCTGTCGCCAGTTAAAGATACTAATTTGAGATTTTAACATATGATTATAGCTCCAACTAAATTCACTGCTATCAATACGTCCTACACAACATATTTTTATCGGCATTCGTGGCTCGTCTTTCGATAAAAGTCTACGATAATGTTTTATTGGGGTTAACTATTCCGACAGCTGTCAAATATCTTAGAGTAAAACACTAATCACCTAAGATATAACCCGCGCAAGGAGGAGCTGAACTTATCAACCATAATAAATATTAGCTAATGCTTTCAATCATTGGAACAGATGTTTTATATAGACACATATAGGTAGGTAAATAAACGGTTGATAAAGGTGTTTATAGTACCAGTTACACCCAATAAAGAACACATGCCTCCCGGACAAGGGAAAGTCATCATAACCTAAATAGTTAACGGGTAAACAGGTCGGAATTATCTTTCTGAAGTCACGAGGAAACGGCGATAAAGACACAAGTTACACCTACACTTTACACAACTTGGTTAATTGCCAGCAAAAATCTAGCAAAGCAAGGAATGGTGCTTTATTCATTATACACCAGTTGGCTGTGCTTCACCTAATTTTTCACACGCCCAGAAACTACAATAAAGTAAGAAAAACCCATTCTTTTACAAACGCTCACAATAAATTTGGGAAAATAAACTTTCATCAAACGTTTAGGGCTAAGTATGAAAAATCTTATATAACCAAACGTTGACAATAACAAAAAGTCCCACTCTCTCATCAAACATTCTTAATCAAGAAGGTAAATCAATTACCTTACCATCGTTAGCGGTAGGGAAATTCCACTCTCTCACCAAACATTCTTAATCAAGAAGGTAAATCAATTATCTTAACAACGTTAGCAGTCGAGAAATTCCACTCTCTCACCAAACATTCTTAATTCAGTAGTTAAAATCAGTTCTCTTACCAACGTTTGCAGTAGAGACATTCCACTTTCTCACCAAACATTCTTAATCAAGACGGTAAATCGATTCTCTTACCAACGTTAGCAGTAGAGAAATTCCACTCTCTCACCAAACATTCTTAATCAAGAAGGTAAATCGATTCTCTTACCAACGTTAGCAGTAGAGAAATTCCACTCTCTCACCAAACATTCTTTACCAAACCTTTATAATAAATTTACACTGACAAATGTTCGTAATAAAACATGGTTCCTTGCTCAATATACATCATTCTGTCCGACATTAAAGATTAATTTGCCACTTGTAGTGCACTACATGATCATATATAACTGATGGATAATTGTTTTCATTTTCAACAGTACTCTTTAATTGTTTGTATCGAGGATACATTAACTGATATTTCAACTCATTCGGCTAACCTCGGCTGATTCCGGTACACTTCGTCAACTTGATGTAGGTAAGGAATTTGCCGTGTTGTGACGGAGTGATTTCCACTATATCAGCACTTGAGAATTCTACCGTAACTGTTTTCGTATTTACCTCTTTCCTGGTGTTGGTGTCTCCCTGAAGACAACTTTAGTTGTCATAATAGTGTGGCACTGACCGGATGACGCGCTCCTCTGTCTATGGTGTTAATTGTCAGTGAGCTGGCATTATAAAATATGGCCCTTGAGTAGCCCTCACTCGATTTCGTTACTGTGTGATCTTGTCACCATGAACCTATTCCCACGTGTTCACCGTGCGGAACATTGCACAAACTCAACTTGTCGAAAATACATTGAAAGAAAATGCAACGCAATAAAGTTGTTATGTAAGGAAACATATTATACCATACTTTTGATTTTATTTCAATAACTCTCATCCTCGATATCCACTTTAGCTCTCTGTACCCCTGGAATTGAAGGCTCAATGTGCAGCACCTTGTTGATGAGACGGAAGACTAGTTTGATCCTTTGATGGACATCAAAAGAATCTCGCGGTAGCGTAACGGTAAAAATTGACAGGCTTTGAAATCGGGTGCGCTACTTTGTAATCTTCAAAGGACAAGTATCAGCCTAGTGATTGGTCAGGTTTTTTTTACCTGACACCAATCAAATAGCAAGCCGCGTGCCTTCGAATTTGCTATGACATATTCCAGGGGTGTAGAGAGCGAAAGTGAACGTATCCCATGAATATCGAGGATGAAAAACTCTGTAAATATCTGTATATTCGCGAAAATAGCTTTTCTCTTTTGTGTTTTAAAAGGGTTAATAATGTTCATGTTAATACAAATTCGTGAAAGGATTGATAACAATTTGTGATCATTGTGTAAATGTTTGTAAATAAATATCGGAAAGTTTTATAAAGAAGCTTTCGTTTATCTTCATGGTTAAGGGAAAAATAATATAGGAAAATGACAAAAAATACCATGTTATTTCCTTTCATTTAGAACGTCATCTTTGAACTTGTTGTTACTGCCACATATCAACGTAAGAATGCAGCCCTTGCATCAATATAACCTAAATAATGCACTATAACTTTATTTATAGAGCGCTTTTAACGGGAAACTATCCCCTAGGGATACTTCGCCACGTGGCTATCAATTCCATTTCTTAGAGAATGACTGGTCATTACTCTGCACGAATCTGATCCCTTATGATGGACAAGCCTTCCGCCAGATATGGTTGTTTTATCTACAAACGACATATGTTTCTAAATCAGTGGGAATACTCACGCAATAGTGACGTCATACATTGAAAGGGGACGTGTAGCGAAACTGCAGCTAGTGCTAGAATTATTTATATGTTTGTGCGAATTTCATGACAGCACACAGATGGATCACGTTACCTGGTATATATGTAAAATATATAGCATTACAGAATTATTGATATTCATCGTAAACAATACTTTCCTTAACGTCACGGTATCATTTTGTATATGATATCAAATTGTATATATGACCCCCTCCCCCATTGTTAATCAGAGCTACAACAGACAATGCCCAACTGATATATCAGCGTTTTCGTCCGTGCCCTCTTGCCAGAAACACGATATATACATAATTAAACCTGCAGTCTATCATTGCAACATATGTATTGTCTATCTCTGTGTATGTGTTTTACTTATCTTTATCCTTCCGTTTCTATATATACATGTATATCTTTTTATTTCATACCGTCGTTTTCCCATTTGAGACACTTTTAGCATTCCGTTTACGCCTATCGTGTCCTTTATATATTTCCATGTTCAAATTTTATTTTGTTCAATCATTGATTAGACTACTTTTCAAACTTGTGAGATGTGTTAGTTGTAGTGAGTACGTTTTAGTTTAAACTATGTCAGCGGATCGTATTTATTCAATCTGTATTACAGGTAAACCGTTTTAGGATGTTTGCTCAATGTACGATTAATAGATGAACTGATATTAAGCAAATGTTCGTTTATCACGTAATGTGGTCAACAATACTAATGATCCTAGGCAAGATAGTATAACGAGATACCCATGCTTCAGTTAGATTTTATGAAGATATACTTAGGGTTGTCAGAAAGCTCATCTGTAGAGATACAAACGATAATGGTAAAACAACTACTGATGACGTGCATAGATGCTGACGAGCTCGGATACTGAATGGCACAGGCAATGGCCAGCATGACCGCTGTCTGTACACAGGTGTGGTCAGCATGCCCGCTGTCTGTACACCGGTGGTGGTCAGCATGACCGCTGTCTGTACACAGGTGGTGGTCAGCAAGCTCATCTATAGATGTACACAGAAAGTGGTCAACATGTCCTCTTTTGAAGTGAACAGAAGATAGACTGACAGGACATGGACACCAGGATTACGTTATGTACTTACAAAGATTGGATCGCGATTCAAACTCGAGGCCTCGGAATTATCGAACAGACACTCAAAATATCTGGGCTACCTTGTCACAAGCGATCGATCACAACCTATACCTACTACAATCCTACAGCTTCAACCATGCTGTAGAGTAAATTTGTTTCGAGATTGAATAGTACCATTTTACCTAATGTTAAAAATTGATTATAAAGCTAGTTTGGAAATCACGTAAGTAAATTTGTAGATATTTTTAACTTGTTCAATTATACAAAATGTATACAAATGAAATGTATGCGTCACGATAGATGAAAAAGAATTTTTAACTTACAGCAAATCATAAGAACTATTCATCAGAAATGTAAAAGCAAAGTCCAATGGCTGCCGAATACACAAAACATGACGATGGAAATAAACAAAGCAACTGTGCAGCGCGTTAATGACTGAAGCTCTTCCACAACTCAACTCACTTCCAGGTTACCTTATCTTCGCTCCTATCTTTTTAATTGAAAGTGCAAGACGTGGGTTAGGCTCGATAGCAACTGACTGCAACAGTATATATATAGCATAGCACGATACAAACATACGTCACTTTTTATTATAAGTTTCTTTGGAGAAAAAAACGCGTGACGTTATTGACCTTTGACATTCCATCTCAAACAGTATAACTTTAAAACTGTAGCCAAAGTTATTGAAGTCGTAATTATTTCACAAAAGTTGCAAGGGATATTAGTAAGGAATTTGAAGGAAATATTGCTTTCTCTAGCCATGCTAGTATTTCTGTCATTAAGGACAAGCTGAGTAAACATCCAGACCAGCATTCGTTTACTTTTTCAAGTGTAAATGAACATTTTATGGCAAGCGTCATATCCAAATTAGATTGTTACAAAGCCAAAGACGTTGACGGGATCTTGGCCAAAATGTTAAAAGCTGGCACTAAAGTTTACCATTCTCTAGAATTTTTAATTTTTGTGTTTCAGAAAGTAAATTCCCGGACAACTTAAACAGGCACAACTTATTCCAATCTTTAAAAAGAATGATCCTCTCTGTTAGGAAAGCTATCGTCCTGTTAGTATACTTCCCACTGTGTCTAAGATTTTCGAAAGGATTTTACATGACCATCTAGGTTCAAATTTTAGAAAGTCTTTTTAACTCTTTCCTGGCAACTCTTAGACGGGGCTTTGGGTGCCAGTCTGTTCTGCTGAGACTCCTTGAGGACTGGCGTCAGGCTTTAGACAACAACCAGTATAAAGGTGCCATACTCATGGATTTGTCCAAGGCTTTTGACTGCCTTCCTCATGGTCTGTTGCTGGAGAAGCTGCGAGCCTATGGCTGTATGAGGCTCCACTAAAACTGAGCAGCAGCTACCTCAGCGACAGACAGCAGCGGCTCAGGCTTGGTCCTAGTGTCAGCGGCTGGAAGATGCTCAGGAAAGGGGTCCCCAGGGGTCAATTGTTAGACCTCTAATTTTTAATGTATTTTTAAATGACATTTTCCAATTTGTTAAAACCAGTAGCCTCTACGATTATGCAGACGATAATTCTTTGTCGCATATAAGTAAAAATGCAGTTTCCCTTAGGGGCGTTTTAGAAAATGAAAGCCAAATGTTAATAAACTGGTTAACAGAAAATGGCATGAAGGCTAATCCTGCGAAGTTTTAGGCTATATGTATTGGGGGTGGGGGGACAGTGAACTAATTACATCTTTTAACATTGGTAATCAAGAAATTAAGTGTGAAAATTGTTTTAAACTTTTAGGTGTAGACCTAGACAATAGCCTCAAGTTTGAAAACCACATTGCAAATGTATTTATGCAGGAAAGCCTCCAAACAGTTGTGTGTGTCAAAACGAGTTGGAACTAATCTAACAAAAAAGGGCAAAATTACTGTTTTTAAATCTTTTTATCTTGTCCAATGTTAGTTACTATCCACTAGCTTGGCATTTATGTAACCTTACCAAGACCAGGTAGATGACGAGAATATAGGAAAGAGCAATACACTTTTATTGAAAATGATTATACATCTACATTTAGATATCTTTAAAAAAAAAATCTGGACTGTTTACATATAGGCAAGCTTAAGACTATGGCTGAAGAAGTGTATACGATTTTAAATAAGCACCAGATTTTAATAGTGACCTGGAAGAGAAAAATAATGTCTTATATAATTTCAGGATAAAAACACTATTACTGCACCAAGGGCTAGAACCATAAGGTATGGAAACATGTCATTTCGTTTTCATATATAATATTATTTGCATAAAAGGCACAGATGGTCATTTAAACAGGGTGACACCTATTCACAAGACCACCTGCATGACGTCTATGCATGAAGTGTTGCAATGTGGCGTGAAGATCAACTTTAGTTCTCCGATGTAAAAATATCTTGGCCCGCATGCATGCAACCGTGCTCATGCTCAAGCATGCATTTTTCCCCAAACCTAATTTCTTTTCAGTACTTAATTACCTACCAATAAAAGTATAGCACTCCCTTGTTGAACCACTAAACCAGTTTCAATAAAATGTTCTCATTTTCTGTGATTTCTCTAGGGTTTTCGACAGGTTCTAGCATCGAGGTATCTTACACAATTTTATAGTTATAGAATAACAAGTTCATTCCTCAAATGTGTTTTGAACTATTACTCAAATAAAAGGCAAATTGTTTAAGATAAGATTATCTGTGGACCTACAAGCCTGTTGATGTTGGTCCCCTTGGTAGTCTATATTTCTTGCTTATTTTTCATTTTATAATATTACTGACATTTCATCAGAACTTATGGTCTTACAAAATCATTCGACAATATTACATTGCTTGTATAAATATCACGTGGCCCCACGTCAAAGTGTATTAGAAGCTAACAGTCAAAACCGACCAATGTCTAAAAATCCAAACAAGACGTAAACGCTGATTAAATAAAATTGTCAAATGACCTTCAACCTTTTACTGTCTTCAATACATTAATATAAACGTCTTTATACCACAAGCGTCTTTGGTTCTACTCAAAAATGATTGCAAATGGAGCGAGGAATGGGACAATTGACGCATTAAAACTCCTCTATAACAGAAAATATATAATTTTATGCAGATTGGATAGTCAAACATCTTAATTTAGCACTATTCAGAAGAAATGAGTTACTTTACCTAGAAAATGGCTGGAATCTCCTCTCAAAAAAATAGGTAATCACTGTTTCAGTTTGTAACAATTTATTACTATCTGAATGCATATGTTTGTCGGAGAAAAAGAATCTTGAAACTGGCCAAATACACAAGTCTTGGAATTCAATTCCTCCTTTCCATCTCCATTTAGGACCTTAAATGACCTCCCATAAAACATAAAAATATTCACCGTCTCTGAGCTCTTTTGAATTAGATCCGAAAATATCGTATTTTCATTTTGTTGCTATTAATGTACCCTACTCTAGACATATTTATCGGAATCGGTAAAATCCGCAGCGTCGGTTAGTAAACATAGACACTTTCTGATCTAAGAAGTACTCAAACCTTTAGCTAACTTATCAGATTTGAAGTGAGGGGATCCCTGTGACGACTTATTTCCAATTTGTTCACTCCATCATCAAATCAAGGTGGACATGACAATCTATCTATCTATCTATCTGTAGACATGCTTCTTAGAGGTGACATCATACAGGACAAGGTTAAGGAAGATATAACAAAGACAACTCAAAGCTTCGTTCCAATCTTCAACTCAAACGAGATTGGGATGTTTCTGACTGGATACACCCCATCTGGCTGAAAGTATAACTATCTATTTGTGTTGATTAAGAACTGTACAAACGTTATCATGTGATGGGGATTTTTCAGTGCTCAATTGCCTACAAAAGAAGTTGACCGTAATCAGAAAAAATACTGACTGTTTATTATTCACCGCGCACAACGAACGTTCTTTTTAGATGATGTCAAAGTTTTACTTTTTACACAAACAGTGTACGTATTAAACATGTCGCAACGTTTCAAGACCGACTGGTCCCTTTGTTAAGATATGACTGAGTCAAGACCGACTGGTCCCTTTGTTAAGCTATGACTGAGTCAAGACCGACTGGTTAAGCTATAACTCGAAACGTTGCGACACGTTTACTCAGTTATAGCTTGACAAAGGGACCAGTCGGTCTTGAAACGTTGCGACACGTTTAATTCGTACATAGATTGTTTA
>JAUMHH010183700.1:0-14763 GCA_032359455.1 Chlamys rubida | reverse complement strand
TGTCATTATTTTAGAATTAAGAACATGCCACACATGTGCAATCAGCGTGATATCCAATAGGACGTTGCTGACTACGAACCAGAACCAGACAGCAATCAGAAGTTTGGTAAAAATATGGTTCTTAACATTATTTTTCAGATAACAAATTAATATTTAAAACGTAATTTTTTAGAAAGGGAGAGATTTAGCTTCCCAGCTACTTAAAGGTGTGATAATGTTATAATTAATCATCAGGGTGTGTTTACGGCCATACTACTTATAAGTTCCTTGTAAATATCTGATACATTGCTGATGTATCAGTATTATGTCTTTTAGAAAAATGTACGGATCCCAGTATGATTGAAAAGCCATTCATGTTTATTTTGTTAAATTTAAATAACAGTTTAAGGTGGACGTCTTGATTTCTGCTACAGAGCAAACAAGCAAGATACAGAGAAGTCCTATGAACAGATTTTAAACAATTAGTTTACGTATCATTATTTTATAATGATAATCATTTCAAAACGACCATCGACTTCAGTATGGGTTCCAGTCTAGATGCATGTGTTTGTTATCAGTGAAATCCATTTCTGTAAGAATTGCCAGGTTATGAAGTTGTAAAGTACCTATTGATTGGTCCTACCCCATTATCCTGCTAAGATTTCTCCGACAGGGAATACATCTCCCTGTTGTTTCCGAGGCATGTTCTCACCTTGTCTCACACAAATATCGCAATAACTTGAAAAACGATGGTTATCAAAACCAGGTGTATTGAAATGCAGAAAAAATGTGTGAAAATGTGCGAACAGCTTGACTAGAACATATTAAGATAGAAGTTAGAACTAACAGCATGAAGAATCATTGACCGGAATATGTAAATTCTATAGTAACATATTTCACTGTAGTAATCCGGGAAGAAAGAGTCTTCTTCTAATTGTGTGTGTTGTTGGTATTGAGGTATAGGGTTGATTTATGAGTTTCGTGATTGTATATTACAAGGTTATGACTGCAGTTGTGTTGTAATCAGCACAGGCAAGATAAAACAGTTATCATGTACACGTCTATACGCTGTAGTTTTGTAATCATTATCAGAACAAATATTTCAAAATACTTAAGACCGATCTATTATGCCTTTTTGATATTTTCTCATATAGATAATAGATAAGTGGAAACTGTCCAAGTTCATTGTAATTATAAAGGTGGAAATTGGGATGTTAGCATGTGTAAAATAAAAATAAAAACTTAATAATTTTCATTCCATATCTGTTAAAATCACATCAAATTGATTTAGATTTTTTCTATTGTATAAAACTTACTTTGAATACCATGATTAATTCTTTCTGATCACAATAAAAAAAAATCAAAAGCTATATGCATGAATTATGCTGTCAAAGTTGTAATAATTTATTTTCGATAAAAATAATTTATTTATTAGATAATTAAATGTTGTAATTGGGTGGACTCCTTATTCAGACAATGCAGGTTTTGTTTGGTCACTTTGATGTCCTCGTAACAGCCAGGGTCATAAGAGCAGGTGCCCTATACCGGTGGTAATCAAACTTGAGTGCTTTCTTTGGATAATTATTAATTAACACTTTGGTTATTGGATATAATTTGATATTCCTAGCTAAACTTAAACAAGGGAGGTAACTCTTGTATAGTAATGCTTAGATCAGTTTCACAGGAAATTGGGTGAAGGTAATTAAATATTGTAAAAATTTTACTATAATTAGCTTCTTAATTAGCAATCTTAACAACTATGAATTAAGAAAATTGAATTTGTATTATGAAAAAAAAAAAAAATCATTGGCTTTGGTTTAATTTCTTTTTATAAAACTAGTAAAAAGGAAAATAATTCTTGTATCAATTTTTTTTTCTGTGTATCATTTGACACGTATTCTGATTAAATATCACCAGCATGTACAATGTACAAAGTTCAAGCATCATGATATATTGATGTCATAATATATACTGTCCAATATTTCGGATTGTTTCTTTGGTTGATAATGAAATATGCGTATTACACAAATTTAATTAGAACACAGTGGTCTCATATTCCTGTTGAATGCGTAATTTTAGACAAATGGGCAATACAATCTATGGGCATCCATTGAACTCGCATATTCCTATTCAGTAAAATTATTGTGAATCTTTCGACAATGATAATGTTATTCTAATCAACTGTAAGTTGTAGACATGTTAGCAACTTTTATTCTTATGGCTTAATATAAGAGCTTACTCTTGTTGCCAGATCCCTAATATTACATTATGTAAAATTATATATTATGTACAGCATATTTGTAAATAAAATATTGTTTAAACCAACTTTTATTCAAAAAGATGTTTTACTACCACATACCCAAAAAATGCATACAGATAACAATAATTAATACCGGTACAATGGTTTAATTGTGGTTTAGTTGTTACCCCCATAGAATCTCTCCGTATTGACAGGTATAATATGGTCTAACCTTGTTTTGATAGATGTTTCATATACATGGTGCTGGTTTATGAAAAGTACCATCCTGTGCTAAATTAAAGATAACCAGTGTTTTTCCCTATATATATATCATGTATTCCACCTTTTTCAGTGAAGTTCCTTAAGTCAATGATGATGCCTTTGAAATTAACATTTTGTATCATATAGGAAAATTATCTTAATTTGTCTTTCATCAAAGTGCATATTCTTATAGCTCAAGACGTGACAAATTATTCAGAGGAAATAATTTTCCTTGCGTTTTTTTTGTTCTTCACATTGTCATGATGCATTTCCAAATTTGAAAAATGATATCACAATTAACATAACTAATTACAATGAAGAAAAAAAATAGCATTTTTTGTTTACTTGGTAATTTTGAGGTCACAATTAAGATATCAAGACATTAAATTTTGTTTGTAGACTATGATGTCAAGACTAACCTGAGCCCTCTCTTGACTGCAGCCATTTAAACCATTCCGAAGAATTAAAAAAAAAAATGTCTATAACGGTGATAGGTGGTGGTATAAAACTAGTGTAATTATATAACAACAAATGCCAATAATACATACGTACACTCGGAGCAAAAACTCACAGTGATCACATTGATAGGTAAAAGTACATATTTTTAATTACTTGTGTAATTATGTGATAATCTGTATGTGTGTAATATTTAACCTCGCTAATGAAGGGTATGTAGGAGTTAAGGCCCCTTGCAGGCTTTCCATCTTTAATGGCCCATCAGACAGGGCTTACGTGAATTTGTGGAAGTTTTGGAGATTCGTAATGAAGTTAAATAAAAAAAAACTCATGATTACTGTGGAGAAGTATACTCAGACATTTAACAGGGTGTTTATGCTTGTAATTAGTGTTAATAGGTTGGCACCTACTGGACGCCTATTTCAGGATTTAAAATGGTTTACGGGAAATTATTTTATTAAATTGAAAATTAGTCTTCTTAAACATCTCTCCTGTATGGATGGCATTTAAAAATAGACGGATAAACTCTGAAGAGCTCTCCAAGCAAAATCAAATTATATTCTTTCGACTCTTTTCAGTCGTTAAATCCTGTTATCTCAATGGGCTGAATTGCTTTCGTCTTTTCTAGGGATTTCTGAGGGGTAAATATTTAATATAAGTCCCGAAGAGATGGCTCCTTTTAATAATTATCTCGTAAACGTGAAGGTGTGAAATTTCACATGTTGTAGAGGTAAGACTGTGGAAGTTAGCAAAATATTACGTTATGTCAAAATTGCTCTTTAGAAAGGAAAAACAGATAAAACTGGAAAGTAACCTGTTGAGTTATCAGCGGTGTTTCTGTGGCGTTCGCAGCGCAGAGCGTAGTCAGGTGGTCTATGCCTAGATCAGGGCAGATACAGGGCCTAATTACATTATGCATTATCTCATAGCTTCAGCATGTATAAATGTGTGGATATATATCTCTTCCTCCCAGGAGACTGTGGGAAAATTTCATCCCTAAGAATGTTAGCTTTAGACTATAGCAGGATGGACCTGATTCCTCAACCTAACACATACAGGAAGGCTCAACAGTGTGGAAACAGTCACTCTAGTTCTAATTTGTTTTCTAAAATTTCATAAAGAAAATACATTACGTATATTTATTTTGGGTTTGGATGAAATATTTATAGATATTTTGTTTAGTTAAGAAACATGTACATGTCATACAGACAAAAATTAAGCATATAGAAATATTTATTTCAGTTGAAACTGACTGCAGTCATCATAATTGGCTTCTAGGCTAGGTATCATATCTAAATTTGAAAGACGATTTGTTATTAAACCTTATCTATTAATTGGAAAGAAAACAATGAAAGAAACATTCTGATGTTGATTCTTAGTGTTTTGAAAGGAAAGTTTTTACTTATTTTTTTGTAAAACACTGTTTACGAAGTTTGTTCACTCTCATTTATAGTTTAAGATTAAAACAATCTGTCATTTCTTAGCATGCTTGTCTGTCCTGATGAAGCAGATGTTAGCTATGCCTGGTAGAGAAATGCTTTATATATTTGTAATCTGTGATATACGATACTTGCACATGATTCAGTTCAAGAATTTCGTAATAAAGAGCCCATCAAGAGAATAGAAATAAGTCATCAAACACAGTCGGTGAAGTACAGGGATAGAAAGACCTAGAAACTGTTTGTAGGAATACGTTTATGGGACTGTACTTTTGTGAAATTGATTAACAGAATGTCTCTGGACCAGTACGTAACCCAGCAGTGAGGATTGTTTATGTTAAGGTTGTTAACAACCAAACCATGACTGTGTTGTGTGTGAGAGTTATCTCCCTTAATCTAATTAGCATTATGTAATTGTGCGTTGAAACCATTGTGTAAAAACAGATTTAGCTAGTCTGATCTACTTTCTCTAAAAGATGATTTATACAGTATACCATCTCCAAAAGATGATTTATCAATTTGAACCTACAGTATACCATCTCTTTGTTTAACATTCCTACATACAGGTATACTTCTTCTGTCATCTTTGTTTAACATTCCTACATACAGGTATACTTCTGTCTGTTTTGTTTAACATTCCTACATACAGGTATACTTCTGTCTGTTTTGTTAAACATTCCCACATACAGGTATACTTCCGTCTGTTTTGTTAAACATTCCTTCATACAGGTATACTTCTGTCTGTTTTGTTTAACATTCCTACATACAGGTATACTCTTGTCTGTTTTGTTTAACATTCCTACATACAGGTATACTCCTGTCTGTTTTGTTTAACATTCCTACATACATGTATACTCCTGTCTGTTTTGTTTAACATTCCTTCATACAGGTATACTCCTGTCTGTTTTGTGTAACATGCCTTCATACATGTATACTGTTGTCTGTTTTGTTTAACATTCCTTCATACAGGTATGCCTCTTTCTGCTTTGTGAGCATTCTTTCCAACAACTATTGAAACCATGTGGCCATGCACAGCAAGCCATTGCAGTTATTACCTGGAGGCGTGCTCCAAAAAAATGATAACATCTGGGTATATTGTACAGCATTTCAGTAATAAGGTGTAACAAAGTTCTGGAAAGGAAAATCGTGTTCCAGGTATCAGGAATGGTGTAGTGATATGAGTGACCTTTAGACCTTGCTGTGTTCATATTTAGGTAGGGTTTAAGTTAAGGAGCTGGTTAATTAGGGTGAAAGTGGGCTACAGAGGGATACAGCATTTGTATAAAATGAATTATCATTTTAATTAGAAATCTCTTGAGATAGATACAAATGTCCTACAGTACGCACATTGTGTATTTCCTTTGACTAGCTCAATCTCAAAAAACACATTGTGTGTATCAGAAATGGATAATTGCTGAATTGGTGTATTTAAGGAAAGAAAGAAAACTGTGATTAAAGGTAGATCGTTTGATGTTTTGTGGCGAGATAGATGTACAGTTCTGACCGCTCCTGGTTAGTATTATCAGTAAGGAATACAATGCCGAACCATAAATCACGAATCCCAGATCTGGACCTGATGTGAGCCACGAAGTCAATTTCGGCATTATTATGGTTAAGTGGTTGGTACTTCAAAGATGTGAGGGATCACTCTAAATTAATTGGTGACATCCAGCAGAAATGATGTGTATGTGGCTATCCCAGCATTCCCTACCTGGCAGAGCGGTCAGTGCCCTCCACCGAATGTCTGAAGTGGCTCAAGGGTCTGTATGGTCCCTCTCACGATTTTAGGTATAAACATAGAATCAGCTAATTTGGTATACAGATGTATCTTGAAATCAAATATAGGGCAGTGATCATTATCCTTGATAACTTTTTAAAAAGAAAAAAAAAAAAAAAAAAAAACACAAGGCCAGTTTGATTTCGAGGGATTTGGCGGTTGGGGCATTCAATGAACAGAATGAGGGTCTGTTATCCTAGACACATACAATCTTATCATTAGGGTTCTCCGAGGTGGAGGTTTCTCCGAGGTGGAGGTTTCTCCGAGATTGAGGTTTCTCCATCTCCAACAACACAATGGAGGTGATTGATTATCTTTCTACACCATCGGTTATCAGTGGATTCTTCCAATGTTGAAAACTTGTGATGTAACACCGTACGTAGCTGTGCTGTGGTACATTGGCTTTACCCACAGGTACAGACAGTCATATTTCAGTGGGCAAAACAGCTGAGTGAAATTATGGAGCTCTAAAAAGAAATTTAGCAGAGAATTCAAATTTAGTTTGAGTTTAAGCGAAAATCCAGATTTGAGAATAATTCATTGAGATGGATTATGTTCTGAAAGAAATATTTTCAACACTTAATAAGAAGATAACAGAAAATATACATCATATTATTGAATATAATTTAAATAAATAACTAATTCTATAGAAATTCATTCCTGCATAGATGCACACCAAATTGTCTGTACGATTTGTAAGTTACATAATGATTATTTTTTTATCAAATATTATTCATAACAATTATTCATCAAAATCAATGATAACATCAGATTGTATATATTTCAACTGTCATAAGACAAAAAATACTGAAACAAACATCCTTAGACATGTCATTTAACTAATATGCTTGTTTTGATCATTTGGTACCGATTAATCATAAATAAAATATCAATATGTTGAATTTCAAAATAACCGTTTATGTGTTCAAACAAACAAAACAAGAGTGAAAGTAATAGGGAAAAAAATAAAATGCTGTATGATATTAACTCATTTACCCCATAAATTTCATAATGAACTGTTCCAACCTTTGAACTGGAAGCGTTCAAATGTGTCTTCAGGGGTGAATGAGTTAATAGAATAAGAAAAGAATTACGTTGAAACCCCCAATACCTTATTTTGTTTTGAATTCAAATCTTTATGACAAAATTTCCTGTTTTGTGAAGCTTGAAGTAGTGCTAAATCAAAATGGGGAGACAGGCCAACATTAAATGTTTGTTTTTCTTGGTCAAAACATTTATGCTTTTGTAAAAATCTAGAATTTTAAAGTATATTCTGCCACTAATTAAACCTTATCAGCCTCACGAATTTGATTTAATGCCTGAATTGTATTTCTGACATTATTTTAACAGCTATTTAATGTTGATCAATAAAACTTACCTTAGAACTTAACACCAGCGCTCAAGGTTATTAGACATTATAACCTACAGATATAAGACAATTATGTTTAGTGTTTGTCATCTTTATAAGTTTCCTGGTTACGACCAGCGGCAGGTGCTTGCTGCAGAGTTGGCAGTATCAGTAGTACGAGTTAGAATGTTCCGATTTTATTGGTAAGTTTATGGTTTCCAAGGCCAAGTGAGGAATAAGTCAGTCCTGTTTACATTTCTATGTGAAATTAATTCCATCGGAACTTTATGCCCTGAAAACAAATTCAGAAAAAACGTAAGGATCAGAGGATCAAAACTATTTGGCGGTTTATTAAGAAACTGAAAGGCTGAGTTACAGACTTTTGTATAGTCTTTGGCATTTAGCGATGGATTCACACTCCAAACAAGAGTCATACACTGATGTAAACGGCCTAACTACATTATGTATTCAAACTACTGGTCACAGATGGGTGATTTGCCGTTAAATGTGTTGGTGTTTCTGGAATATTAAGCTCACACTTTTTTTCTTCTTTTTTTTAAACGCTTTTCAAGAGAGAGTTATTTGGATTCCTTTGTTACTAATTTTTTTTTTTTTTAAATCCCACGGATTATGAAATTTGTAAGTTATTTTAATAAATAAAAACAAACTTGTTTTAGTTTTAAATTGAGAAGGGTTTTATTCAAAAATTAAAATGTCAAACAAATATTTATAATGATTAAAGTTACATCAATTGTATGTTACAATGTATTACTAAAATGATGTCCATACATGTACACCTTCTGTAGAAGTTATGTATATTCAGCATAACTACAGAATCTATTTCTTCTAGTTTTCGGTACTCATTAAGTCAGTGTTTTATTTATCATTGACATCAAATTGTCATTACCTGTTCAACTTGGTCAATATCACTTTCTCAGGTCCATATAACCACATATTCATCTCAACAAAGTCTATAAGTGATCACTATAATCTAGCTACTCCTTGAAGCTCATATCTTGTAAATCTGATCAGACTTTGGATCGCTAGATTATGGATATAAATTGTTATCAGTCGTCGCCATATACAAATCCTCTATAAAATGTGATGGCAGGTAATGGGGGAAATTTAAAGCATTCATCACATATATATATCTAATATACAATGGATTTAACCATTTCACCCCTAGGTTACTTTAGTAGACTCTTCCATACATTGATCTGGATTGGTCCATTATAGTCTATAGTGGTGAAAGGGTTAAGATTTATTGACAGTATTAAAACTTGATGAAGTTGACCACCTATCGACAGCAAAAATATCTGTTGATAAAGTCTGAGCAAAATAAATGAAATATTTTGATAAAGGATTCTACATAGACATTTTCTATGTTAATCCAACACCAAAAATCCTTTGATGTACTTTAAGGAGACCATATATTTAGACGTTGCCCATGACACACTGCATATCAAAATTTTTGTTTGGACGATGTACGTAATTGCAAAGATATTCAAGAAAAAGTCCAGTAATCAGAACCGAAATAAACAGAATCTGTATGTCTGGGATCCTGATTCAGCAAAGTGTGTTGCATTTAAAGTCTGCATTTGAACAATCACTCTGGTATGTGTGAAAACCGACTGATTTAGGGCCTAGATCAGAACTCTATTGTCAGGATTGCAGTAGAAATAAGCTTTAATTTGATGGCCGATTCTCATGCCAGCTGAAAAAAACGGATGTCAATTTAATTAAGATTTGTGCCCCGTTTTCCGAAGCCTTGGCAAAGATCTAACATTCTGCAATAGAATAACACTCACTGGTATTTACTTACCTCTATAAAACCCAAACATGATCCATAGAATACGGATTGATTATCCCTTGTATAATGCAAAAGACATTTCAAGAAAGCGGAGGATTTTTTTTTAAACCTTTCCGTTGGTTACAATGGCGGGGCCTGTACATCAATATGTACGACATTAGTCTGACGGGCATGCCAATACCTCCAGAACTTAGTTCATATTTTACGCAGAAACAATTAATCTTACCCTGACATGAGCGGATCGTGGTTCTTAGTTACGCTACATAAAGCGGAGAATAAGTTATTAGATACCTGGAGGGAACGGTGTCCCTGAAGATTTACCTGGTATAACAATAATGCTTTATTCTTTTTTTGCAATCCAGCTTGAAGTTTATTTGTAATTTCGTTATCCTAGGTGTTGATTTCAAAGATTACTCTGAACACTCTTGCACATTGGTCCATTAGTTTCAAAGTTGATGTGAATTCCGATGGTATTGTTTTTAAACTTTTGTAATAATCGTAACCCTGATCTGGGTTTCAGTGTTGATTGGAATTCTCCTGTTGACTTTGGCCTGTCAGTTAGCGTCCAAGTTATTTGAAATCTTGAGGATTTTCGGCATATATTTGCAAAGCCTTCAAAATTTCCACAGTTGATATTTTCATCTGAGATATATATTTAGAGTTTTATATTTGATATATCAATATCTAGGTTTCAAAGTTTAGATCATTTTACATAATGGTAGATATTTGTGTAAAATTTGCCCTTGCAGCCTTTGGAAAAATTTTGATAGTAGTTTTCAGCAGTTTTAGAGTAGAGACACCGGTCTTTTACACTCTCTGCTTGACAAAGGAAACCGACATTTTCGAAAGCTTGCAAAATAAGTTTTCAATTATTGTTTGTGTTCAAAACAAACTTAGCCTTTACTCACTTGCTCTATATTTACATGTTACTATTATAGTAAATGGGTCAAATGACAATATCGCTTTTAAAGGACAATGTCAAACACAACTGTATGACTTTTTGATCCAAATTTACCATAAATAGCATTTACTGTTGTCATGACTCGATCCAACAGATAAAAAAAAAAGATCAAATTTGCATAAAAGTAATGATTTTATGATGTGGGTGCTAAGACCCATTTGGGATTTCTTGTTTTAATATTTCTACAAACTTTTGAGATTTTGTCTCAACTTCTCTGTTCTTGATTCTTTACGTTTCTTGCAATACCAATCACACTGGGAAGATGAATCACGTAAGAAGAACTTAAATCCTGCCGGATCGTTCCAACCCTGCTGGAGTTACCAAATCCTACGCTAATTCATTACAAACAAAACCATGCATTCCTGATAAAAACCAGATTTTATTGCAGTGACTGCTTTTCGAAATATTCAAAAATTGTGTAATTATCCAGCAAGAATGGGTGGTTAAATTCACAGGTACATTGTGAGGGAAGAAGCAACTGGCCTTGAGCTTTTCAAAAAAAACAAAACCACATGTTGAAATTAGGCGATTTTAGTACAATGTGTTTGGTTGATGTTGTTTCTCCATTTCTACTCCAAAGCACCAGATACCAAATAGTTTCACGCTAATGATTCGTCTGTACATTTGTCTGTCTATCGGTTGCCCGACCTTGAACTGTTTAATTATCGAAGACCAGTCTGTAAGGTCAAGGACAGAGGGAGTGGGTGGGGGCATGTTACGTATACAACACAGGATTATCCAGAATAGCTAGGATCATGTTTGTATGATTTGAAAGCCTTGAAAAGATTGCTTAATGCTGACCAGATATCATGGAAAATAGAGGGAAACATTTTGAAGAACTTGAAATGTCACATTGGTCTTTCAGCTCATCCACCCCTGAAGACACATTTGAACTCTTCCAATTCAAAGCCTGGAATAGTTCATTATGAAATTTAAGGGTTGAATGAATTAAAAGCAATTACAAAATGTATAGGTTTATAAGTTCAATGAACTAAAAATTTCTATATTGTTTGTACATGTGTCCTTTTATTTTTTGGGTTTTGGGGGGGATGGGGGGGGGGGGGTGAAGCCTTTAGTTAAAGTATTTGATGACTAACTATAGTGATGGTATGATGAAGACTAACTGGTAATGATTTGGTTATAACAAATACTTGACTGTGAAACAAAAAGTTGTTTGGCAATTGTAGTGTGTTCTGTGTTATGGTACTCTTGTTGAAGAAATGGAATTGGAACCACATTTTATTTACATATTTTTTTATTTTTTATTTTTTTTTTATGAAAAGAATGTTTGACTTTTCCATATGATAATCAAATGACTGGCACTCCTTTGTATCATGATCTGGACTGAATGATATACTCAGACATTTTTGTGAGGGATTATATATGAAATATTTATTGGGTTTAGTCTGTAGGTAAGTATTTGATCCGTCCTTGCTGTTACCAGACCATGTATGATGATATGAGCAATGCCTCTCACTTTTAAAGATGACAGTCATAAGCTTATGAATATGATTGCAGACAACTTATTGCCAAGACCCCAGACAGATAATTAGGAAATTCCGTTGCGAACAGTGCGGTATTTCCACAAATGTCATAGTTACTGTGGGGTCAGGATGTACCAGGTATATGGCCTTTCCTCAGGTGTGGTATTCCAAGGTACCTCGTTACCTACAGGTATGGCTGGCCTCAGGTGTGGCATTGGACAGTCTACATCATTAGCTTGAAGTATGACCTTCCTTCAGGTGTGGAATTGTCTGAGAATTTTTATTAGTATTTTATATTTATACTTCCTGTAACGAAGACAATTTGGAGGTGATGGGAAGGGTCTGTTTCACAGGAATGAGTCCGTTCATCAATGTCAACTACATATAATGTAACTAGTGGGTCTCCTTAATTTTAATTTTAATATTTAACAGAAAATATGGTACAGGGTATCCTTAAGTGTTTGAGTAAAATATCTTAATTTACATTTTATACGATAAACACATTATATTTACATTATAGAATCTTAACATATATATGAAATAAAAAAATATTATTTTATATATATATATCACCTTATTAATGTACATAAAACATATATGCATTATATAAGATACAACACATTTACATTGAAGAGTGCAAAGTGTATTACATTTACATTAAATAAAACTTATTACTGTACATCTACATGATGTAATATATAATATCTGACATTTATATAATACATGTACCAGGTAAAATAATATATGATAAAATATATTACATTTACATTATAGAAAATAAATATTATAATAAATTACCTGTATAAAATCAACTATATTGACATTATGTAAGAAAAAATAATTTTATTTACAATATGTAAGATAAAATCTACTATATTTACATTATTTATAAGATAAAATCTACTATATTTACAGTATTTATAAGATACATTATGCTTATGTATTTGAGTCATTCTTCAGTAAGACTATACCACAGCCTCCTTCTGTAACCCAGACTGTTTCTAATGTTAGTGATATTTTATGATTTTACGTAAGTGTGTCAGACATTTCACTCATAATTAATACAGAGATACTTGGCATCAGCTGACCTAAGAGTGGGACACCTGTACTTTAGAGGGTCGGTACAGATGTAGATAACATAGCTCTGTCCAGCTCTACACATCAACACAAGCTGCATGAATTATTTGTGGAACAATGCAAGAGTGCAACTCACTCTGCCAACCAAGGACACCCTTGTTGAACATGAGAAGTGCTTAGATCACTTTCAGTTTGTCTTTGCCAATCTTGGCTACCCTTGGCTTACTTTATTCTGCCAACCAGGGGCACCCTTGTGCATTAAAGCAAGATTCCATCCCACTCTGTCAACCGAAGACACCCATGTTGAACAATTCAAGAGTGAAGCTTACTCTGCAAACCAAGAACACCACTGTGGAATAAAGCAAGTTTTCAGATCACTTTGCTAATCAAGGACACCCTTGTTGTCAAAACAAGTTTTCAGATCACTTTGCTAATCAAGGACACCCTTGTTGTCAAAACAAGTGTTCAGATCATTTTGCTAAACATAGTTCAATAAAACAAGACTTCAGATTACTCCAACTCCAACTTATGACACTCTTTTGGAACAAATCAAGAGTGAAGTTCAATCTGCCAACCAAGGGCACCCTTGCTTTACAATTCATGAGTTTACATGGCTCTGCCCACAAAGATTTCGGCTCACTGCCAACCAAGGACACCCTTGTTTTACAATTCATGAGTTTACATGGCTCCGCCCACAAAGCACACCCTTGTGAAATTAAGGAACATTTTTGCTCACTGCCAACCAAGGGCATGGACACCTCTTACATAGGACACACAATAGAATAACACATATTGCATGCTTGTGTATATCTTTAGCAATAAAGACACAATTGACATGTATGAACCGCTAAAACAAGATACCTAACTTTATATAACTGTAGCTTGGTGGAATGAAGGGCTAGCACCTTGTTGAAAATTACCTCATTGCACTATCTGTGTCATAAGGTTAATTGTGTTAAAATCTTCAAACAAATTATTTTAATGAACCATAAGGCCTAGAGTAATGACATTTGCTCTGTAAGTTACTGAAATGATGGGTTATCAGATGCCAAGATGCCACATGGGTGGTATACAGACCCT
Organism: Chlamys rubida; assembly: GCA_032359455.1. Taxonomy (NCBI): domain Eukaryota; kingdom Metazoa; phylum Mollusca; class Bivalvia; order Pectinida; family Pectinidae; genus Chlamys; species Chlamys rubida. The sequence goes on along the minus strand of JAUMHH010183700.1, from coordinate 852 downwards.
ATGGGCCTCTTTAATCTTGTGTTCCACTTCTGTTTGTCAGTAATACTGGTTGCATTTTACATTATCTAGACGAAATACAAAGTAATAAAACCAACATTTTAAGTCCAGGTGTCATGGTGTAAACAGAACATCAGACTGGTCATAAAAACCTGTGAAGGTTCTGTCACCCTGGTTCTGTCTAGGTAGAAGCTCTGTTCTGTTTTGTACATTTTCTTTACAAGCAAGTTTTGATTGTTATTAGAGCAGGTAGCATCTTATATTAAGGTTTATGAAAACAGATAATTGCATCATAAATTCAACCAATTTGATCAGGAAAGAGGTCAAGAAAAACCTGTGTCAGTCTGTAAAGTATGCAACAGTTTCTTCAAAGGGATCGGAGACATTTGGAATTGTTATGTTGTACAGAACATACAGGGTAACAATGGTTAAATTCTCTCGGAGGGTAACAAATGTATGGAGTTGTTTGGTGAAGTGCATACAGGGTGGTGATGGTCAACTGCAAACAAAAGGGAACATATATGGCTTTGTTATGTTGTCCAGTACATACAGGGTAACAATGGTCAACTGCAAACAAAAGGGAACATGTATGGCTTTGTTATGTTGTCCAGTACACACAAGGTAACAATGGTCAACTTCTAATGGAAGGGAACACGTATGGCTTTATGTTGTCCAGTACATACAGGGTAACAATGGTCAACTTCTAATGGAAGGGAACACGTATGGCTTTGTTATGTTGTCCAGTACCCACAGGGTAACAATGGTCAACTTCTAGTGGAAGGGAACATGTATGGCTTTGTTATGTTGTCCAGTACACACAAGGTAACAATGGTCAACTTCTAATGGAAGGGAACA
>JAUMHH010183689.1:0-14766 GCA_032359455.1 Chlamys rubida | reverse complement strand
CTATGTTTTAAGGGGATTACGCTGTCTTCTTTTTTCTGTTGCTTTCATATCAATTTGACAACGTAATTCTTTCCTTGTTTGGCATATTTTTCTACGTTCATCTTTCAAAATAGAAGATAGTAGACTCTGCTGGTGGATTATTTAGTCCCCAAAGTGTGCTGAGCCTTGAAGACTTATCTTTGTGAGTAGTGACATGGTTCATAATAATCACTTTACATATTGTTTATTTGAACCAGTACTCTCCTAAATCATTTAAATGCATGATTAAGGAGTTTCACGCACCTGTCCCTCTCTTTTAACAGTCGTTTAGACAATTTTGGGTTTCTAATTTTTGGCCTCTAGCATCACCGATGAGTCCTAGAAGGACCAAACAAAGATGATGCAGTGTAATTTATTTTTGACTTACTGTATCTATAAATAATAACTAAAGGTGCAATCAATTCGACAATGAAATGTCTTGTCCGTAATCTTTAACATTATTGTCTATTTATCATTGTGTGTTTACACATTTCCCCCCTTGTGTGTTGACACTGAAGTATATTTAGTTCTTCTGTATTAACGTTGTTTCATTAAGACATTGTGTTGACATTGTGGTATATTTTGTTTGTTAACTCTAAAAGATTAGACATTGTGTGCTTGGCACTGGTATATTTTGTCGTTGTGTGTTGACACTATGGTATACGTTTTTGCCTGTGTCGACACTGTGGAATAACTTGTTCCTAATCATTAATATTAATATATTTTGTAATTGTGTGTATGCTCTATTGTTTTTCCTTTTTTGTTGACGCTATACTATATTCAATTGTTAATTTTTTAACACTGGTTCATTTTTTCCTGTGTGTTGACACTATGGTATATTTTGCCCTTGTGTTTGGACACTATGGTATATTTTGCCCTTGTGTGTTTGGACACTATGGTATATTTTTCCCTTGTGTGTTTACACTATGGTATATTTTGTCCTACGGTGACGTTAAAAAAAATCTGCTTTTTTTTTACACTAACGGTTTATTTTTTCTGTTCATCTTATTTTAATAACTACATCGTTAGCATGATGTGGCGACAGTTATGAGACACGTGACTAACAATTGTCTGGAAAGAAAAAAAAGAAAATAAATATTTTAACTCGTCAAACGTGCACCTGCTAGCTATTCATTTATAAAAAGAAGTTTTTACAGAAACAAAAAATACTCAAGGTTTGTTGCATGTATAAAATCCTTGTTAAAATGGAATGCAAGTAGGAAAAAAAAATCTTTTATATATTGTTTATATTTGGTAAAAATGCACACCTTAATTTAATTTAGATGTTTTAAATGTTCTCATAACGATCGATATTTATCCATAACTAATTGTTTGGAAATAAATTTTAGAAAATAAAAAAATCAATACAGTAAATAAGATATTTTAATTCATTCTTTATGATTGATATCTAATTTTCGTTTAAATAGGCACTGCTATCTTATTCAGATGATCGGAAGGAGCAGTGGATAGCGTACTCGCCTTTCATCAAGACGGCCGGGGTTCGATTAATCGACATGAAATGATATTGGTAACCTCGACCCAGTGGATTTTTCACCTGGTACTCTATGCCTAACTTACCCCGGTGCGCTTCCATTCAGGTCAGTAATATTATATCAGCAGAAGTTGAGAAAACTTGCTTCTTTTTTGTTGTAGAATAATAAAGTTTATTTTTAATCTCAGTTTTTTTATTACTACATACATGTATATGTTGTTTTTGTCGTAGAAAATATTTAAGCAGGAACTTGAATGAAAATATGAACCCTTTGTAATTACACAGACTGTAAACTATTCAGAAATTATAGTGTCAACTTTGTACCAAGGGTCGTTCTTTTATGGATATATATCTTTAAATAGAACGAAACTGTTTGATTTTGCCTGTGAGAATATGCAAGCTTACACATGAGATTTGTATTCGTCGTTGGTTGATTTATCTTGATACTTTGAAACGTAATATGTTTAATGAAGTAAGGACTGGCCAGCATAGTTGCATATAACTATTTCTTTGGTTGAAAATAAGTATTTTGGATTTAATGGATGAAAAATGCTGTATTTATTATTTCTCTTTAAAAATCAACAAAATTGAAAGAGCTATTGATTCCATTTCTGAATGTATGTGATTATTTCTATATACAATTATTCCTTTATATTTCACCAAACAAAACAAATTGGAACCGGGTGAGACACAATCGCAAAAATGAAATTAATAAAAAATTCGATCATTTTCTTTACACAGTTATTTGTAGATTTGTTCTCAGAAAACAACGTATTTGATATGTAGTTAAGGTCACTTTTTTATTGCATATTCATGAAATCATTTGGTTTAATAAACGTGAAGTGAACATACACAATGAAATATAGATTGCTGCAACCTTAAATATGGATTAAAAACATGAAGGAAAGTTAAAAAAAAAATAACCATATGTTTCATACATACAAACGTCTTATCTTCCGATGTTCAAAAGTTTGAAGCATATGTCATCTGCAACACAGTTATTTGGATCTCTGTTTTAAAAGTCTAACTCCAGTCATTTCCTGTCCTAGAAAATAGCCTCACACGATGACTGTAACAATCCTATATACTGATCCAATCATCCGAGTCATTGGTCATATTAATGATGCAAAAATGTTTCTTAATCATCCACCACCTTCTTTGGCAATTATGCTAGATCTTCTTCGAAGCGGACGTCACATGACCTCTGTAGGTATGTCCTTCCGATTTTAAGTCCGACTCCACCTTACAGGGGAAAAGCAAGGGAGATAATTTTTGGTGTGACAGAGTGTACCTGTCACCTGGGTTGTGCCCAACATTAAGATTGGTTTAATGAATGTAACTCGATACCAGACTCCCTTCGTGGAAGCTGACACTATCAGCCATAAAGACCGGTATGAATTCCCTTCTTATGAGACAGCGTTACTAAAACATACATATATCACCTTGTTAAACGAGGTGCCAAGCTCCTGAACACTTCCATTCATCGTTACAACAACAGCCTTCCTTTTAAGGTATAAAACAACTAGAACGACATATTTCTAAATCAGATTAAATGCAAAATAAATTTTTTTTTATTAATATTCACGTCTTAAGTAGAAAGGAATTTGATTAATTGCTTTTGCCATACAGCATATTTGGTGACGTCATTTGCTACTGTCAACAGGTCCATGCTTTTTGCCTAGTGTATGAGGCGTGAGGAGGCATTGAAATCTACGAACATTATTGTTTTGTTCCCTCACACGTTTGGGCGTGAAAGAAAAAACATGTGTTCTCTTCAACGAGCCCGTTCAAACTGGCGGGGTGCAAATTACTACAAATAACAAATATGTATGTCCATATTTGGGAAAACTGAATATGGTGTATTTTCCCCTATTTTCATCTTCAAATGCAGACTTTAACAACGAAAATACATACTTGGTATTACAAAAACGGCTTTGTACTTTATATATTGCTAATAAATAATTCGGATAAATGACCCCTTAATTTCTTGTTATTGATACCAAGATTTGGATTTACAAAACCAAATAAACCAAAAAATCCTTACTTATCGTTAATTGTGCTTAAAAATAGGGAAAACATTGTTTTTAATTGATCTTAAATTAAACCACAGAAAAACCATTGTTTTAAACCATAGAGAAACAAATTAATATTAACTTAAATCATACAAAAAAATTAAGCTTTTGTTATTATTAACCTAAAGCTAAAGGAATTCGTTGCTTAATGATTATTCTCATAAGCTTAGGAATGCTTGTTAAACAATACCCTAGTAAATACAATGTATGGCATTGTAATGTCCTCGTCAAGCACTGTTGGTTCGATATCGCTTGATACTTGCAAAACCTAAAAATTAAAAAAAAAACATGAATTACTTAGTTTTTCCATCCAGTTTATATTTTATCTGTCCATATTTTTATTTTTTTATGTTAGATAGGCATTATGCATCGGCAAAATTTCCATATGTATTGTTATAACTGCAACCATAAATGCATTTTCATTCTAATAAATATGCGTGCATTAAACTATCGTTTTGCATAAATTTATCACAAATACTAGGGGAACATAAAAAAGTGTATTAAAACGCATTTAAATAGTATGCTCTTCAATTTAAAGGGTAATTTCATTCATTGCCTTTCTATTGCTCAATGTAAAGAATCTCTTTAATTTTCGTGAGGTCTAATTTCAATTGATATGAGTAATACACAATACAGACACGTATCGTTGATAATAACGAAAGCAATTTATGCCATTTATCTATTTTAACGTTCACAGACAGATGACGCGAAGGTAGAGCCCTGTTGATTAGACATATGAACCATTGCTTGTAACAAGGGTGTGCCATCTTCAAACGGAGCTTAAAACGGATTTTGGTTTTACTTTCTTGTCATTATTTCTACTCTGTCCTTTAAACGGCAATTTAGTATGACTCCAGTCGAACAGAGATTGTGGAAATTCTAACATCATAAATATTTAGTGAACTAACGATGGCATGGCATTAAATGAAGCCAATGTTTCGAGAGAGTTTTCGAGTTTCATTAAATTTGTTTAAATTGAGTATTACAGCCTGACAATGTAACCTATTGTACGGATTGACTAAATAGCATCTTGCATCACATACCCAAGAACATTTGCATATATAAAATAACAATAAAGCGGTATTTTATATTTTTATTTACATGTAAAGACCATTTTCGGATAATACTATCACTAGTCACAGATAGCGTTATCTTAGTGCGTAACCAACGCGTGTTTCTAGTCAATCGTCCGGACACCGATATTTCCTTAAATTATTAATAAACATAATCGCTTGTCGACATAGTGTGCGTGACGCCAGTCTGTCTTACGTGCTCTGTTTCTGTACCTGATTCTGACCTCAGATAAGTGATGATTTCACCTGGTGGTATGCACGAAACAGGAACTCCTCGCTAGCCTGTGTGTATATATAAGCGGCTGAGAAGACGGGTGTAGGTATACAGCAGACTGCGATAGGACAGGGTGGATTGTTTACATACAGTGAACACGTTAGTGTGGGACTCTTATTACGGTATTAGTTGGCACCGCGTCGAGCATAAGGCAACTGGCTAGCATAGTAGCACTTTTTCGTATAGAACATTGCATAAACTATTTTTACGCAAAAGAAGCAGGATAGAGATTATTTCACTATAAAACAGGATATTAAACTTGTATGGTGGGGGAATATATGCTGACAGTGGAAACCAGTATCTGGAATGATTCCGAACAGTTTGGAAAGAAATATGGATAAAGTCACTTACAGGATGAATTTGTCAGCAAGACAACACCAAAAGTCTGTTCCCGTGGATGTTACACTGACAGAGACAGTTTTAATGTGGGCCCGTGTCTTGCAGACAAAAAACTCTGAAGGTAAGTCATAACATCACCAGTCGTGAGGCCTATGTAGAATCACAGTCTCACAGCAGGTTGGATTAAATTCAAACAGTTTTTCTCGCCGTTCAATTTACAGAAAAGAAAAGTTGCTACATTTTGTTTTTAAATTTAAAAAAAAAAAGTTTATAATTAACAGCAAAATCTCACTTATACAGAGTAAACTGTCCATTGAGAAAGTTACAAAAATTTAGACAAAAATATTGTCTAGTGATGTACTATTCCTATGGGTAATGCCTGCTCGTTTACATTTAACTTTTGCTAATGTATTGTGCAAATGTTTGCAATTCGGAACAAACTTGTCAATTAGTCGCTATTCTATGTAACAAAAACCGTTTTGACAATTACGATTTCCTGGCTAGACCGTTAATGTTGATACACGTGTACGGATGATGGCTATTGAATGTAAACAGAGTATACATCGGGGCCATTAACAAATACAAGCAAACCAGTCTTTCTATTTGAAAAAATGACATTTTAAAGTTACAGGAAACATTCGTGTTTATAAAATCTAAAAAGCTTTGAGTTGATAACATACATACATGTATCTTTAGACCATTTCACTGGTTTATTCTGTGAGCGAAACAGGTTTGGATAAACATCCACATTGCTTTATTACTGGTTGGGTGTGAGTTGACCTATTTAGTCTTGTAAGAACGAAATGTGCTTTCTGTATTTCCTGCAAGGACGTTAGGTGATTCTTCTGGTCTTTTTGGGCGTTAAGTTATTTCTGCAGTCCTGTAAGGGGGTTAGGGAACATCATAAATCTGTGAGATGTGAGGGGACTTCTTTATACTGTGAGGGCGCGAGGGAACGTCATAAGTTTGGTAAGGGTGTGAAGGAACTTTTTTGTCCTGTGAGGGCATGAAGAAACGCCTGTCGGAGGACGTGAGGAGACTTTGTTAGACCTGAGGGCGTGAGGGGACTTTGTTAGACCTATGAGGGCGTGAGGCGACTTTGTTAGACATGTGAGGGCGTGAGGAGACTTTGTTAGACCTGTGAGGGCGTGAGGGGACTTTGTTAGACCTGTGAGGGCGTGAGGCGGCTTTGTTAGACCTGTGAGGGCGTGAGGGAACTTCTTTGTCCTGTGAGGGGACTTTGTTACTCCTGCATGGGAGTGAGGGGACTTATTTGTCCTGTGGTGGCGTGAGGGGACCTTGATAGTCCTGCGAGGGCGTGATGTGATTTTGCTTGTCCTGAGAGGACGCAAGGTGACATCACTGTTCTATTGAAGACGTGAAGTTAATTAACTGATCATGTGAGGAAATAATATGTCTAGTATTTGATACAAAAATAAATAAATTGATCTACTTTTGCCTTGGAGATCTCCTGACTACACAAGTTCCGCTTATTAAGTATTTCCCCTTTGTATTACACCCCACCATTGTCTGTCTAAGACTGCTATTGCGGTTTATTGAAGAACAAACATTACCGTTTAAATCTGTCGTTAACAAAACTATAAGCCCTTCAACTCATGTGGAAGCGTGTTATGCAATTATACTTATATATAATCGTGTGAGCCATATATAGTAAGTAATAGGGCTGGGAATATGTCCGCTCACATATTTGTATGCCTTGGAAGGATTTCAGTTCACAGGTGAAGCAATCAATAAAGATCGATTTTGTCACCACGTGGTATAAATATGTCAAGATATGGATTGTCATATATAGGTCATGGTTTACTATCTGTGTGCTTCAAAAGAAAATCTATTGATGTATATTTGAAGTGTCATTTCAGCAATTATTGCGAAAAAATATTGAATGGATAGGTCTTGCTTTTTTCATTTAAACTTTTATTTATGTTCAGCGCTTCACGTATCAGAACAACCAGACCTTGCACACGTTAAATACGATATTCTATCTGTCAACATATTGTGTCTGCTAGTATTATGCAACGGATATTTAACCAGACGCAACAACAGATATTTTCAGTGATTATACATGTCCTTGAAGTCTGGTTTAGAAAATTGAATACACCCTGTTATGTTTAAATCTGATTTTGCAATGACAAGAATTGAAAGAGATCGCGGTAGGTTAAATTTAACATTCATTTACAGATATTTTTTATTAAACCTAGAATGTAGGAGAGACTAGTTTAGGATTGACTCTTTTTTCAATTCAGTTTCAATATCAATTGATATTCATGAAATAAATAAATTTTAAAAAGATATTTCACAAAGAATCTCCATATTTGGTAAAATGTTTTCCTACAAAAGGCATGTTTTAAAATATGCATATTTTCTATACAACTAACTTTGTTATTGATGTTATTCAAAACTATACAGCGTAACACCCTTCTATCAGTGTGATCTAAACGACTATGACGTAGTATTTGTCTATGCTTGACTTAAATAGCATATGTTGTGCAAGTCATATGTTAAAACGAGTTACATTTGATAAGTATGCCGATGAATTTGGTAAATATATCGCTCTACTATTGTATAATCTATTTCCGTGTTAACTATCACTGAATTTTACACTTGTGTAAAATTTTGACAGGTTTGTGAAAAAAAAAACATCTGTATAAGGTGCTTTATTTTGTTCATTTCAGTCACGTCAATATGCACAGATGATCTCCTAGCTGTACATCCATTACAAACCGGAAGTGACGTTGCAGATTTGATAACGTACAGAATGTTCTTTGTTGAACACTTTCCCCATAGAGTGATGAGGATGAATTCTGTCGTATTGTCGATCGGCCATTCTGAGGCTGTGTCCTTTCTTACAAAAATGAACCTCATTATTAACGGTATGTACTATATCATAAAGTCAGTAGCCATATATTAGCCAAGTAATTAAGTAATAAATAGTGAGTGAGAGGACACAAATACGTATAGCATTTAATGTAACTAATGAAGAGTGATATAAAATCTCTGACAAATTCGTAACTCTAAAGATTGATACACATTCGTATTTGCCACACTTTCGGTTTGGTTAATTTCATGTTCTCAAATTCCTGTAAAAGACATCTATATTTTGTACGTTCATTACTCCTAAATTTGACGTCAGAAAGTCGCAAGTGCTCAAAGTCTTTTTTTTATCAAAATAATGAGTTAAACGATATAAAAACGTCGCAGCTAGGTGGAAAGGAAAGAGATTTTTGTAGTATTCAAGTTTCTTTTTGTGCGACCTTCTTGTATCGGAATAAACGCGGATTATAGTTGCAATTCAAGGGCGCATGTGATATTTAAAACTTGTTTCGTTATTACTTTTAATATTTTTTTTGTTTTGTTTTAAATGTGAAGTTGTCAGTGTCATGGACCCATTTACATATTCGTCACTCCCATAAAGAAAATGTACTATGACGAAGTTCATCTTACAAATTTGTTATTTCGTTTAAGATTGAAGTATGAATAATGTAAACTCACTCCTGAGAAACAAGTAGCCCTCCATGAAAGTTAGTATCATAATCCTAAAAAAACATGTTTGCTTACCTTTTTAACAACTCAAACCTTTATTAGCCCAAATACATTTGTCATGTCTAAATCCAATCGCAAGAGGATCGCAAACATGAAAAATCCAAAACTTGTATCATAAATCTAATATGAAGGGAAACTTATGCCAGATCCTCTATATATCAGTCTCATGGACACAGTGTAATACGTGTATAGCAAATCACTGGTTGACCGGAGTTTCTAGTGACAGTTTTGTTTTAGATTTTTGTACAAATTATTGTTATTGGCCTACTGTCGTGGGAAGTAGTTAGCTCAACAAACATCTGCTTCTCTCAACCACATTCAATAATAGTAATGACCACAATGATATGTTGGTTTGTCCTGTAAAACAACCAAGCATTTAATTAAAAGTCAGTATCCTATATAACATGTCCGTCTCTATTAACGTTAACTTTCATTTTGCATTTAAATAGGTTCAACGAAACCGAGGCGCCTCCTTGTGTTCATCAATCCCATCAGCGGAAGGAAGAAGGGCACGAGCGTCTACCGGAAACAGCTGTCGCCACTGTTTCGAATTTGCGGTATTGATGTGAATGTTGTTGGTGAGTGACATATTCACATTAATAACATTACATTTATGTTCAAGGTTATATCACATCAAAATACAGATAACATGAAATGGCAAAACCTCTGGAATTCAGCCTACCGACATATATGTGTTGTGTCATGCAGTATTAACGCTCTGGACACGTTTTTAAGTAAAAGTATTTGTGTATTTAGAAAGTTCGCTTGATGTTTATCTCTTTATGTCATCAATTTAAAGCATTAAAGGTGTGTTTTAATATTCTCGTTTAGCATTTTATGGTGATACACAAAATAATGTCTAGCTTCTTTGAATTTCAGTCACAAAACGGCGCCGCCATATTTCGTCTGTATTGGAGAAATATGATCTTACGTCAATAGACGGGTAAGCTGTTTTGCATATTTTACATACAAGTAAAGAATTATCTTTAAAACGTTAACATACTGGAGGTTTACAATTCATATACAACGACGAGTTGTAATCAGAGACGTTTGAACTTTGTAGGTAATTTTATTCATTTTTTTAATTTAATTATATTTCGTTTTATTTATTTTAATTCACATCCTTATACAAATTTAAAAACTGAAGTAATTGTATAATTTGTAGCATTGTGACAGTAGGAGGTGATGGGCTCTACAGTGAATGTATGGACGCCTTACTCCGAAAACAACATCAAAACAGCGAGATAGAGTTGGATACGCCCACACCCACAATAAGTGATATTCCAGTTGGCATCATTCCTGCAGGAACAGGAAACGTGCTTGTTGAGTTTCTCCATGGCAACAAAGACATCGAAACAGCTGTTCTACACATTATCAAAGGTGAAGACTACCTATAAATTTCTATACAACTTTAATAAGTGTTATGTTTTGCATATTAACTACATTTTGAAGCACTTATAATTGTTAAAGTATTCATGCAATGATAGTTTCTTGCTTTTATTTCGCGGAGTGTATTTTCTGAAGGTAGGCATATGTTCATGATTGCCTCGTTTTGATTTTATAGGGAAAACGTCCCGGTCCAATGTTGCGGGACTATACCAGAACCGGAAGTTGACAGTGTTCGCCGGTCTTGTTCTTGGGTTCGGGCTGTGTGGTGAAATGGTGAGAGATTGCGAGAAGATGAGATGGCTTGGACCGACAAGGCACTCTGGTATGTGGATGTTTATTTATTTATCTATCTCAGTTAAATAAATTCTTCAAATCTGTTTTAAGGTGGAATATTTCTCCCAACGCTCTAAATATATAAAAAAAAGATATTAGCAATAATATGTAGATAGAAATTGCCATCATATTAAGTTTTCCCGAACTAGTTTTTCCATGTTTATTTTCGACAGTAGCTCCCCTCAAGGCATTCTTCCAACGAAGGACAATTGATCTAGAGGTTACCGCACGGCAGGGGACAACGACTTCAGTGATAGATGACACCCTCGGGCCGAACAGTGAGTAGCATAAATGTAATATCAATACATGAACAATGTGTTTAGTTGTTATTGTGTATGAGGATATGCACGAACATAATATCAACTATGAGTCTACAACAACAAATCCAGAAGGTAATTTTTACACCTCCTCCAAGTCGTTATTGATCTGTTCCTGTGTAATTCAAAAAGATATACATAAGATCATATTGAGTGCAATACAAGTAGATCTATCTTGAAAATGATTTCTAATTTTTTGTCTTGTAATCTTAGAACATATTTATGATGTTTATATTCCAATGTGTGTCCACCCAGGTCGCCTGTCCGGTCCAATGTACAGTCTGGACATGTGGGTACCAACACTCGTTAACGGGCCGCGCAAGATGGAGCCTACCTTTGGGGACAGCTCTCTGTCACTGCATGCTGTTCACAAGTGTAGCTTTGTAGACCACCTCCGACATCTGCTTAAAGTCAACAGTCGACAAACTGGATGTGTAAGTGTTTATCTATATTCATATATATTCGCGACTTTACATATTCGTGTTTTACACTATAAATGGTCATTTACGACCTATTCTGATACAAACTTGATAACAGCTTCACTACGTTATGTTTCACTTCTTTAACGGCGATGAGCTTTATAAAATATTTAATAACAAATCAGCGCTTGTTTACAGTTTGATTACGACTTTGTGAAGACCATACAAGGGGCAGGGTTCAGGGTTTGTCTACAACGTTCCCAAGGATCAACACGTAAACACTATATCAACCATGATGGGGAACACACACTGTTGACGTCACAATCATTTGATGTCAGGTAAGAATCTTTCGACCTTTGTTATCCTCAGGTATTACCCAATTGTTTGCTACTGATTCGTATCAGCGATAGGAAGAAACGTTATCATGATTTTTTATTCAATTATATCATTCTCTAAGTGGAAAAATAATTTTGATAACGAGAAATTCTAAAGGAAAAGTTAGTCATTCGTTTATGACTGCAGTCGTTCGTCGCACTATCTATATATAGTCTAGACCACATTGTGAACTTAGTGAACTCTTTGGCGGCCATCTTGTTTTAACATACACTGGCAATTTAAACGAAATATTGCTATAAAATGCATTTTAAAATTAGTTAAGCAATGCAATACAGTCAAAACACAAATTTGAATTTGTTTCCAACGAGAAACCAGCGACATTCATCACAATATGCTCATCAATAATCCTTTACTATAAAAAGAATATGCAAATTATGGCCGCCATTTCGTTTTGTCAGTTTGACCCTAAACTCAAAGTTTCGACTTGGTAACTTCAATTTCCAGATTGAACACATATTAAATAAGTTAAAAGGATGTGTTACCGAATTCTACTGAAAAAATGACGTTTTCATTTTAATATGCCTCTTCGTTTCTTTCCAGATTACATGAAGGTGCCATCAAGTTGTTTGGAACCATGAAATAAGCTATGGTTGTCTGACATCTCAATCAGACGGTGTCCAATCAGAATTCAATCTAGTCAATCTCAATATCATATTATTTATTTTTATATACTTATATACAATGTGTGCTGGCACACATAACATTTGTAATGAAATATGTTTCTGTATTGGACAATCTTAATCCAATGATGACCTCTGCATGTCATTAAAAGGTAGAGTCACCCTGACACAAAATATGATATAAATTTTGTGTTAAATTGAAATATACAATTAATTTTAATTTTAATAAATATAATATTTATTTGAATGTGATAAATTTAAAAAATATTTTTTAGCGTTTACCTCGGTCACCGCTCAAAAGGACAATCAGGCAAGAATATGAGTTGGTAACACATTATTTATTGTAATGGTGTTATAATCATTTTTGCTAATGAGTGGCATTAGATACAGCTAATGAACTTCTGTTACTTGCATCAAAATAAATACTTTTATATTGTGATACATTTATATTATATAACAAAATAAAAACAATCCTATTGAATTAATAATGAAATTGTCAACTTTGTATATACCGCATTATAGATTTTCCACGATGCTTACAATGTTTTCCTTTACTTTAAATCTTGCTTTTGTTTTACTTTGAAATATCAACGCAAATATTTACATACATGCTAACATTATGTATTAAATATGAAAATAAACGGTAAAAATACATCCCTCATTTTGTCATGATACCCCATTATCAAAACAAAGTAATCTATAAGGAGGCCCATTTTGTCCAATTTTGAATACGTTTTAACCCGAAGTTATTGTTCACATTTGTTTACATATATTACCTACTAGAAAGATAATAACAAGAATCAAAGTTTGGGTCGATTATTAACTTCATCATCTTGTAAATCTCATAATTTTAGGACATTGTCATTATCTTTTTTCTCGTTTTGTTGTATAATTATGACGGTTTCCATAAGTAATGATAATCACTGACATTCGTCATCATACCTTACAAAATGTAAGTGATTTCTAGTAAGTCTCAACACAATAGCAAACGATTTCACTAACATATCTCCTAGTCGCTCAATATTATTTATTTATAACATCATATTTATCATTATTTATTTGCAATGGAAGAATATACCTTCCATACAATTTTTTTCAAACTGTGATCTTGTTGTTTAGACCAGTGGACAGGATTTAGCGTCCCACCTAATTTTATGCTCAATTGTATACAGTGTAGTCCCATGTGTTGTTTTTTAATCTATTCTATTTTCATTTACTTGTATATGTTGTCAAATAAATAATTACAAAAAATACTGTCTTTGCTTTTAATGTGAATACCGTAGGATATATGATCAATTCACCCGCCAGCTCAGGGGAGACAACTCGAGTTTGTAACGCCAAATGTTAGCATGCAGATCAACCTTTGAACTCGTCGTAAAAAGCAAATGATAAACATCACGTGTAAATTGAAGGAAAAGACTCTCACACTTCAATAAGATTCATTTCTGGATGAGCGTCATTACCGAAATATGTTTATTTTGTTCATCAACGCGCTCTTTAGTTCATTCAGAAGGTAAATAGAATGTTGACACCGGCAAAGCTTGTCCCTTTTAGCAAAATCCACAAGTTTTCTTGCATGCTGTCTTCAGGAATGGATTGGTGTCGCACTGATTTGCGTCTTTCCAGATGTCACACGCGAGACGGCCGTTGTGGCGCATCTGGGCGTACTTTGACATGTCCTCACAGGGTTCTGTAAATACAACGAAGTACAGTGAACTAAATTCTTACTTTAAACAACGAGGTATATATAGTGAACTGACTATATACTTCAATTAAACAACGAGGTAAAGTAAACAGAAATCGTACTGAATTCTTACTTCAAACAATGAATTTACTTTAAGCAATGAAGTATAGTGAACTGAATTCTTAATTTAAACAATGAAGTACAGTGAACTGAATTCTTAATTTAAACAATGAAGTACAGTGAACTGAATTCTTACTTTAAACAATGAAGTACAGTGAACTGAATTCTTACTTTAAACAATGAAGTGCAGTGAACTGAATTCTTACTTTAAACAATGAAGTACAGTGAACTGAAGTCTTACTTTAAACAATGAAGTACAGTGAACTGAAGTTTTACTTTAAACAATGAAGTACAGTGAACTGAATTCTTACTTAAAACAATGTATTACAGTGAACTGAATTCTTACTTGAAACAATGAAGTACAGTGAACTGAATTCTTACTTATTCTTACTTAAAACAATGAAGTACAGTGAACTGAATTCTTACTTAAAACCATATAGTACTGTGACTTATTTCATAATTAAAACAATGAAGTACAGTGAACTGAATTCTTACTTAAAACAATGTATTACAGTGAACTGAATTCTTACTTAAAACAATGTATTAGAGTGAACTGAATTCTTACTTAAAACAATGTATTACAGTGAACTGAATTCTTACTTTAAACAATGTATTAGAGTGAACTGAATTCTTACTTTAAACAATGTATTAGAGTGAAC
>JAUMHH010183678.1:0-14768 GCA_032359455.1 Chlamys rubida | reverse complement strand
CCCCACTACAATATACCTAATATTGTGATACGTGTATATTCTGTCTCCCCCACTACCTCATATTGTGATACGTGTATATTCTGTCTCCCCCACTACCTCATACTGTGATACGTGTATCTTCTGTCTCCCCCACTACATGTACCTCATACTGAGATACGTGTATATTCTGTCTCCCCCACTACCTCATATTGTGATACGTGTATTTTCTGTCTTCCCCACTCCGTCATACGGTCATACGTACATGTATCATATATCGATATGTGCTGTCTTGTTTTATTTTACATGACTCCTATAGGTGTTTATGATGATGATATAACGATAAATATACTATAATGTATTTGCTGACTATTCCTCCCTTGACCGGTCATTATATATTTATTATAGCATTCTATTCACGTTGCACCTGATTAACCTAAACGTTTGGTTTTCTGACTTATCACAAAACTCATATCACTGTTAGCGTTAACGTATATTTTAATGATGTTCTTTGTTTTAAACTTTTACGGTTATTTACTTGTAGCTATCACACTCACTACTACCCCAGCGGCATCCTCAGGTACGTATACAGGTGATCACGGCGCGATACATGGATACCACATTGGGACTACATCCGTATCCGACATTATGACATGAATATAGTCAATTATAAAGAAAGCACGGTTTCAAATTATAGTAAATTGCTGAATGTGACGAGTGTTGTACAGTATCTAGCACTTGGCTATGTGAATACAAACGATATAAGACAAGAAGAATCTGAAGTATTGAATACGACAATGCGCGAATCAGAAACTGATAACGATAATGATCCTATTATCTTTCTGAGTTAAATGCCCTAATATTCAAATTTGTTAACGATTAACCAAAATGTCTTAACTCCCATCATTTGAACTATAAATAGACTTACCCTGACCTTGCTTACAAAGTAAAACACCGCCTCAGTTAACAATATATATCTTAAAACTAAGGTCACGAGTATTATCTGACCAATCAGGTTGATGTACGATCAATAGACAATACGTTATCTAAAGTAACAACCAATAGCATTAAATAGTATCTTAGTTAACTATAAATACCCTAATCCCCATCTAACTTTAACTACATAACATAGCATTCAAATTACTTAATAAGGCATAGCCTAACACTCATCTTAGTAAACCATAGTTTAATCACGCTAATTTAGCTAGCGATCAATACCCTTACACTCATCTAAGTTAACCAGGCAATGGCATTACACTACAATTTGTATATACCATATCAGTTTATCTATGTACATTGTAAGTATATGAATATGTAGTTCCTTAGTCAAATGTGTTATTTACTGAAAAGAGTCGTCCAGTCCAGTGAGTTATTTACTATAAATTGTTCACTGGTACAGTGTGTTATTAAGTATAAATTGTTCCCCGGTACAGTGTGTTATTTACTATAAATTGTTCCCCGGTACAGTTTGTTATTCACTATAAATTGTTCTCCAGGACAGTGTGTTATTTACTATAAATGTTCACCAGTACAGTTTGTTATTTACTATAAATTGTTCATCAGTACAGTGTGTTATTTACTATACATAGTTCACCAGTACAGTGTGTTATTTACTATAAATTGTTCCCCAATCTAGTTTATCTTCTCTAATGTGTTTCAACTTCAACTGAAAATCCATGTGGTTTTTTCACCCTATAGGCCAATGTTCTGCGGTCACCTTACCCACCTGTCAGAACGCCACAACGTACCACAACACCATGTACCCTAACCTTCTCGGTCACGTGTCCGAACACCAGGCTATGACCGCACTGTCTACTTACGGAGAACTCTTCACCTATCCCTGCTACGACTACGCAAGCGATTTTTGGTGCTCCGCGTGGGCGCCCGAGTGTCATGGAGGTCGTAAAATCCCACCCTGTCGGGACTACTGTGAAGGTAAACTCTCCCCTATAGAGGAACTTATGTCAAGGCAAAATACCCTAATAGAGAGACTTCTGGAAAAGTTCTGGAAAAGTAAAAGATTCTCCTCTGTTAGTACTGATCTATTCATAAATCACTGTCAATAGCAGCAATTCATGTTACACACTTTGTTAAGTTTCCAAGCTTTTGCTGCTCCGTGAATGATTTCGTTCGTGACAAAACGAATACTTAATCAATAATAGACTTAAATAAGTTGGTTTTCATGAGTATAAAGTTAAGTTTATGTTTGTGTTACAGATGTCCGAAAGAGCTGTGATGGTCATTACCCCAGTAACTTTTCCTGGCCCGTCCGATGTAGCTCTCTACCTGTCTCCAGCGACCCGGCCGTATGTCGACAAAACCCGTATACACGTACGTCTGACTATTACTATACACGACAGTATCCTCCTTCTTTTTAAGGTGCATATCATTTTGGTCGAAATAATGTATTACATTTATTTGTTTCAAGCAAAAATGTGGGTTCTTTTATTATTTCTCCCTGTTTCTTTTTTATTATTACATACAGGTCCCCCTTAGAATGAAAACTTTCTGTCATTATTTTTTCTCTCTTTCTTGTGAGTACATGGCAACTATCTAGGGTAAGAAATGGGTATAAGAAATCACTATCTTACACCTCTTTCACATCATAAAATCGGGACATTTCGATGCATCGATGCGGAACTTGCGACTTTTTCTTGTTTCTGAGTTAATTCTAGAGATTGGAATGAGAGAAAATTAAGATACTCTTTCATTTCCAGTGTACACCTGTAGGATAGTCAAAATGTCCCTATCATGCACTCATAGTCGTTGAAGAGTAATATATTCCTCTTGTTGGTAAGTCTATTCTTCCATACGATAAAAGGGCGTTTCCTCAAAGACTAATTGCCTGGCCCCACTTGTATAAAACATCTCAACTCTTCAGATTCCCTTAAGATTTTCCATAGACAATACATCGCTTTAGATTTTCCTCGGCTTTGAGATGTTTTATAAAGCGGTCCAAAATTCACCTTTCTTGTTCTACTCGGACAACATACTAGGCCGCCGTGGCTTCTATTCGACATATTAGGCTATAAATTTCGTGTATAGGTGCATTTAGGTTCGACTTTCTAGTCCATTTACCTTTAAAACAAAAAGGGGCTCAAAACGCTAAGCTCTGGTTTGTCAAAATTTAAATATTAACTTTACTCTTTGGTATGTAGGAGAGCCCTTCCTTATGCATTATTTGCGACTATGGGGCTCAACCTAAATGAAATATAACTGTTATTTATAGATATAAAATATGTTTTCTATTTTATTCAATAGTCTGCAGTTAAGTCGTGTAAGAATCATGCTGTTAGGTCGTGTAAAAATCCCTCTCGTATAGTAACGACACCAAAAAATAATCTAATAAGGCTTGGTCCAAATATAATTAAGGTAAACAATGTTACGAAGCATATCAAATAAGCAATGTTCTAAAGCTATTACATGTAAACAGTGTTCCACACAGAGACGTAAATAGATGTCATTAGTTGGAACACAAGCAGATTAAATGTCATTTTTCTTCCTCGTTAATTCTCATTATTCTGCTTATACAGTTAATAGGAGTGCAGCCCCAATCTGCCCTCACATTAATCTTACCTGGTAACCATTGCCATGCGACGTCTTTATTTCGGGAGTTGCACTTTTCAAACCGTTATTGATCGGGAACAGCGTTGTTTGCTGTGAACACTAGTGCTAAATTGCCTTCTCGTGCATGCTGTTGTCAGTGACAATGTCAGAGTAGCTGCTCCCTACTGACTCTTCAGTTTGAAGTTATGTCCGTTAGTATCTCCGCCAGGTTACACGTCTAGCCGTAAGTGGCACCAGCAGTTGACATTTGCTTTATTGAAATGACCTACAGTATACTCCCTACCCAACCGAGGTGACGAAAGACACGTTACTACAGTCCTCTTAGTATTAAAAAAAGCTGTCTCGTGTTGGCGTTCTTTGGTCATTAACATAGTGCCGACATTGTCGATTGTTTCACACTGGAAGAGCACAAGTACGTAACATAAGTACTGGTGTTCTCGTGTGTTTTACATGTCTGCAATATATGTTGCAATCTGTTCGATATGATATCGGTGAATGACAGTTGAAAAATGGATATGTCCCCCACCGGTAATGTTTACGATGGGTACATATATGATGTAAATTTCCAGGATATGTTGCAGTTATTTATGGCTCAGACAATGCCAGGTCTTAATAAGTAATATAAAGGTGATTTGAAACGAACACATCAACTTGTGGTGTGATGTAAAATACCATAAAAGTCATCAACCAATATGGTGGCGCTGCAATTTTACGTTTTTATTGCCAAGTAAGATTAGATAAACCATCGTAAGTTATGATGTGACGATGGTCATTCCATGTTGTCCGATCATGAATCCATGAAACTGGACTCATAAACAAATCTCTCCGAGTTTGGACGTTTGACGTGGTTGTCGTGTTGATGGGGAAGGCGTTATCATTTCCTCTTACAAATAAAACCAAAAGTAAGTATTGTAAGCTTTAAGTTAAGGGAAATGATAAACCGACATTCTGTAGAATTGAGATCGATCTGGAACTTCTTCCACACGCACACACCCCTCCTCCCTCCCTCCCCCAAAAAAACTACGGTTATGGTGGGTCGTTTAAAATCCACACAAATAGCACTTGCTTGTTAATTTTAGTACTGTCTTTTTTAAATGTGTGGTTGGATGCCTTATATATGAGTGTATTATTTAGATAGTTTTCATATTTAACTTTGTAGATGTAATGGCCTGATTTCATTAATATAAGATTTTGATGTCTACAAAATAAAACCATTGATAAATTATAGATAAGATCACGGTGTATCGTTAAGGTTCTACATACTTCCTGGAACGCTTCCGTAGCACGTGTATACTCCAGGTTTTGTGGGGATCGTGTTGTACTCCATTTGTTCATGGAATTCCTTACCTTTAGAAACGTCCTTTAGTACCAGGCGTTTTTTTGACGTTTTAGATTTATTTATTCCTATTACCTGTGTATCTGTGTGTTATGTAGCCGGGAAGTGTATAAAGGTGACGGATCCAATGTTAGAGGGATGTGTTCATCTCGGCTTCACGGAGACGGCGTTCCCAAACTATGCCGGAAATATAGGCGAGACATCCTCCGCCGACATGCTGATGTTGCTCGGTACTATAGAGTCTGCCACTACGTGCAGCAGCCATGCCACATACTTCGCCTGCGCAGCGTTTGTTCCTAAGTGTTCCGGGAGTGACGTGGTTGGTCAACATACGATTCCACCCTGTAAAAGTTTGTGTGAAGGTACATCATTTCACGATATACATTATATATACTAGTATATATGTTAATAACGAACAAAGGAAATGTAATACCTCACCAAAAATAACAGTTTCTCCGGATTGCATGTGTCGGTTAATGAAATATCAATGATTAGTAAACTACGGTTAAGAATCGTTCTATAGTGCATTGTTAACAAGACGTTGCCTTTGCGTAGAAAATCGCTACATGTCAGGATATCCAACCGGTGTAGATCTATCTCCCTGACAAGTCAGACATGTATAGACAACTAGTTTAGACTCATTTCCTTGACAAGACGGACGAGTTAAAAGAACAAAAGTAGATTGATCACCTTGATAAAATGAACTACCAATGCAGATGTGTCTTCCTAATAAGCTGGACAACCAGTATAGACATCTCCCATTGACAATTTAGACAAGCAAGGAAAACAGTAAAGAGATGTATCTCCTTAACAATTTGGAAATTGTCCACGACTTTTATTTTGATTTAATGGGATGTTTTAAAAATGATATTCATAAATTGACATTTGCATTTTTATAACCCGTTTGAGTCTTTTATTGAACTAAACGTTAATTGCGTATTAAATGTTCATCTTTAAATTATCTTACTGTTTGATGTTATATTTCCAGGGGTTAAGTCACGTTGTTCCATATTCATGGAGATCTTCCATTCGCCATGGCCGTCTTCTTTGGACTGTTCCACATTCCCGGATGTTAACGACACATCTGTATGTATGGGGTACAGCCAGGCACACGAACCGCCCAAAATAGAAGGTTAATAGATTATAGCACTCAACCTTAGCATCTCATATTAATATATTTCAATTTTAATCTCGACATTTAGAGTTGATTTTTTGTCAAAAGAGAAAAGATTACTTTCCTAACTGATAAATTCTAATAAAATTTCATTCTGATTTCGTTAAGAATAAATCATGTGATGTGAAATAATGGTTACATCTCCTTCAAAATATTGTATGAGTTGACATACGCAAGAAACCGTCAAGGTATTGTCGGTATCGATTCCCATTGGTTTCCATCTATTGACGCAATTGTTTAGTTACTCGATATCCGATTGTTTTCAATTTAAATCCTGTCAACATATATTGAGGCGAGTTTGCTATCACAATTTCAGACAACTTTATGGCAAATCGGTTTTGTAAATTAATTAAATAACATCTTACTTTATTTGGTATAATATAACCACGAGCAGTGGTGTCAGATCTCGGAACCGTAGTAACACAGAGATAAGACATAATGAGTATATTGGCTTCATATTGTTGGTTCGAATATTATTCCTGTTATAAAAGCATTTCTGATTCTGCCGTCGCAGTTGGGACAGCATTGTCAATGAACGGCGGAGCGCGGGTACTGTGTTATCCCTAGGCCTGCTCCCCTCGAAATCATATGGTTATTATACGGACGATTCGGAATTAAAAAGTGTCCTTGTCGAAGCTGTTATCAATAATTTTGCTTGTCCTACTAACACGGCTATTGATTTTTGCCTTTGGTTTATACATAAAGCCAACAGAAAATGGTTATTACTAATATCAGGGCCTCTTTAGGATGAAATTGAGTTAGAGAAGCATTTTCAATCGACATTTTCCTAACAAAACATCTAACATCATTGACCGTCACATATACAAAATGTACTTGTAAGATAAACAAATTGTTTCGTGTTTCAAAAAAAATAAGAAATGAGGCCATGGTTCATGGACATCCAAAAAAGCATCCTGGTTATTATAATACGTAGATGGGTAATACACACAGATATAATCACGATGGCTTTATTGCTTTTCAGATTGTAAAAAGGGAGATATGCGCTGTGACAACAGCACGTGCATCCCGCCTTCCTGGATCTGTGACGGCTTCCTTGACTGTGCCGACAAGGCCGACGAGATGCATTGTGGTACGTTACTGTAAATAACAGTCCACGTCAGTCAAACTGTCTTCTTTCACAGGATCATTTGATCCTTTTTCAGCTTAACTTTGTGCAAAGCAACAAACGGAAAATGAAGGAAGAAATTCAACTTCCAAGATTATAAATAACTACATTTATGTAAATATTTGTCATATCAATATTAAATGTAAAATATTAAATAGTAATCCTAATTAAAACATGTCCTTACACAGCACATACACATATATGGATCATATATACAAAACATGCTTAAAATTGTCACGATGACCGTCGTCTTGTTGCAGCCTCCTGTTCGGATAAACAGTACCAGTGCCGACCGGTATCTGCCCTCTGTATAGAAAAGGCTGCAGTGTGTGACGGTATCACCGACTGTTTCGAAGACGTTGAGGAGCAGGGTTGTGGTAGGCGCTAATTTTGGACAGAATCCTCCCCCATCCCCAACCCGCCTAAAAAGAGGTGCAATCATATATCATTAAATATATAAGTCGCCTTCTTAGACGTCGAAATGTGAGAAAAAACAATTCCCGGACATCCTTCTATAAACCTAAAAGTTTAGACTGATTTAAGCAAGAGGAAACATTAATGTCCTCTAAATCGGCTTGCTTTAATTTCACTGTATATCTAACAGCAATAAGGATTAATATTCAATATTATTATATGACTGGTGCTAATTCCCATCCCTGATTGGAGGAGCGACGTCGTGTGACGAGTATGTAGATATGTTACAGACCTCGTTCTATGAATAGAAAAGTGTTACAGACCTCGACCTATAAATAGAAAAGTGTTCTAGACCGCTACTAAAAACAGCCCTAAGTAATTTCCCAGCCAGTCTGTAATTCTGTTACGAATCACACTCCTTAATTCAACTACAAATGAATTAGCTCATCAAATTCTGAACTATGTGAATATTGATGATGTCAATTGTGCAAATAATATTTACTTGAAATTAATTGTCACATGAATTGAATCTGAAATTCAATTTTTGTGTATGTTATTTTGTATTAGAAGTCATTCACTCTGTGATTCCAAAATGGTCCATGCCATCCATGTGTTTATGACTTGAAAAATTATTAATCTCATTGTAAAATGTCATATAATAAAACAATTGTGGACTTCAGTTTCGGTCTATCCCTTCGGCCTCTGTGAATATTGCTCCGTAAATCAGGGATAGACCTCACCTGAAGTCCATAATTGTATAATGACGTCAACTATTTATAGGTCGAGGTCTGTAACACTTTTCTATTCATAGAACGAGGTCTGTAACATATTTCCAGACTCGTCACATGACGTCGCTCCTCCAATCAGGGCTGGGAATTAGCACCAGTCATATAATAAAACACTTAACCATCCCAAGAGGTACTCGCATCCAAAATGTGGATGTTTTAATGTACCTGTGTATGTGAATAAATGCCTTTTTATTTTGATATACCTGTGTATGTGAGTTAACGCCTATCTTAATGTACCTGTGTATTTGAATGTATGCCTATTTATTTTAATATACCTGTGTGTATGAATTACCGCCTATCTTAATATACCTGTGTGTATGAATTACCGCCTATCTTAATATACCTGTGTGTATGAATTACCACCTATTTTAATCTACCTGTGTGTATGAATTACCACCTATTTTAATCTACCTGTGTGTATGAATTACCACCTATTTTAATCTACCTGTGCATGTACACTAATACTTATCATGATATACCTATGTGTGTGTTTTGTACCTGAGGTAGGGGAGACCATCCTCACCAGTAACGGGACTAGTCCGACATATGTATTGATCTAGGTATTGTATACGATACCTGTACATGGAAATAAACGACCTGACGTTAATTAACCCTGTAATTGGCCAATAATTTCACGGTAATGACCCATTGCAGCATAGGTGATTGCAGCCTAAGGACAATTAATTGGAACAAGAGAACACAACTCGACAGTACAGGAAGCATTAGGCCGTGCTACTGTAGCTTAAGTGATGAGAGAAAAACTTTCTCACTGTTTCCAATATTGTTGTCTTTCCTGAATGTTTCCCCTGTGCATAACTACTGAGTAAGTGAAAGTCATGGTATCCGAGGTGTTGTTGGACAGCCGTGCTAACCAAACCTAGCCTCGCGACGACACTTAACATGCCTTCATAAAATTTGTCCACAGTGCTACATTCTCCAATTTGAAGTAACAAAGACAGTTTTTTTATCTATAAATATCCCGGATAAAAAGCTACACACTGAAGCGAAGTGACAGAGGAAAGAGTTAGCACAGAAAAGCCCTACTTTGTGACTACAGCATATAAACTACATATACAACATATACTGTATTACCAGAGTACTTCATACAGCATATAAACGACATATACAACATATACTGTATTACCAGATTACTTCATACAGCATATAAACTACATATACAACATATACTGTATTACCAGATTACTTCATACAGCCTAGGTGGAATTCATTAAGAAATTAGTTAGCATTTTCCCTACTCCATCTTTTTCTACAGGATCAGACAGAATTTCTTTTTGTTTTTAGAAATGACACATTTTTCTATATAAAACTTTTAACTGTCAAGTGTTGTTTAATGAAAAGAAATTTTGATAAAAGTTTAAAAAGAATTATTTTTTTAAGCACATATGCCATTTAAGTGAATTAAAAGGTAGGAAAAACTGCAAACAAAGGATGGCCTCAGCATCAGGCGGTTGTTTGGATAAATATCATGCACAATATACTGTACTGGACCTAAGAAAGTCCATACTTGACTTTTTCTAGTCCATTCCTTGACAATATTTTACCAACTTCCTTAAAGACGGTATATAGTTTTGACTATTTCTCGCCAAGTTTGGTCAATAACCACACAAATTTGTCCAAATTATGGAGAGTCGTGACACTTATGACTTTGAATACAGTACAGTATTAAGGAGAAGAATAATAGCTAACATTGAATTAAAACCATGACTGTGTTTATATGTCACCAGGAGAAATGAAGTATGCGCACCTCAGATAAATGCGCGTGGATCTGATCGTAACCAAATTGCCTTCAAACATAATGCAATAATTTCGACCCTGAGAATGACCAGTAAACAGGTGTAGTTATAAACAGGGGAAACCCCCCACAAACAAATCAATTATTAGCAGTGACTAATGGTACACCACACAGCCTATCAGAACAAGGCACAATAAAGGCCTGTCACAAACAACTGCCCCACAAATATTTCAAATGATGAGAAGGTGGAGGATACCAGATATACGTATATTAAGTGTGTCCCGTAGGAGAAAGCTAATCTCCCGATTTCATCAGCTCCTACTGGCTATTCTGACTCCATCATAGGCCAGCTCTGCTATATTTCACAGAATGATCGTATTCGGACAGCCCTCTGCCCAGGACTCCAGGTCAGAACGGAGTGCAAGAGCCCCTAAGGGAGCTGGCTAATGGCTCCTTTGCATGGTAAGTCTCTCTATTGAGTCTGTCCCTTATATCAAAGCAGGAAGAGCACTTTCCAAGGCTTGTCTTGCAAGTAGCATTTGGTTTGGCAACGCCTTCAAATAATTTGGTCTTGCTCTAATATATTGCAAGGTCAAGGTGTAAAGCAAAGTTAAGTTAAATGTGGAATATGTATGTACAACTGGAACTGTTGTCACCCAAGAAATATTGTAACCCTGGAAATGTAGTAACCCTAGAAATGTAGTAACCCTGGAAATGTAGTCACCCTGGAAATGTTGTAACCCAGGAAATGTAGTAACCCAGGAAATGTAGTAACCCTGGAAATGTTGTGACCCTGGAAATGTTGTAACCTAGGAAATGTTGTCACCCAGGAAATGTAGTAACCCAGGAAATGTAGTAACCCAGGAAATGTTGTAACCCAGGAAATGTTGTAACCCTGGAAATGTTGTAACCCTGGAAATGTAGTAACCCAGGAAATGTTGTAACCCTGGAAATGTTGTAACCTTGAAAAGGCTTCCTAACCACCAAGTGGGTGTATAAATCAATACAACATTACAAAAATTGATAAAAACCCCACACAATAAACCTATGAATTATGACGAGTGTATGAAACTGCAATCCCTATGGTCAACACGCATTCCTATCAAGCATCTTAATGAATGTGATTCTGCTGTCCTGATGGGACACATCAAATTCAAGGTTTTGTAGATGTTTATGTTTATTTTTGATGGAGTTTGCTGCAGTCCTGTTCTGTACACTCTTCTGACTTATCATTCTAATCCGATCAAAATATGACGGGTCCGCCTATCCCTGGTGACATCACCACATTCCACGAATATTCAACACGTCCAGTTGTCTGTTCTTATTCAAAAAGTCTACATATACTCTATCACCAAACAATATTATCCGTATCAGTAACGCTTTCCCTACCAGCAACCTTAATGCACCAAACCCAATTCAATACCATCTCACTACGATTTTTGCGTGGTTTATAAAATATAAATAAACACAATCATGTGTTAATCTATTGAACAAGTTCATGTCTTAAAACACCGTAATTTACCTCCCAAAAAGTAAAGATTTCAGGAAATAATAATTGTATTGTGCCTTCATACGTGCCTAAAATTACCTATATGATGTTCTCAGAATTCAGTTAACCCTTTCACCACTGTAGACCATAATGGACTCATCCATATCAATGCATGGTAGAGTCTACTAAAGTTACATAGGGGTGAAAGGGTTCAGCACCCGACAAGCTGTCAAGTCTTCGTCAGCCTTGGCTTTTCCTCGTACTCTTTACGCTAAGATAATCCTTCCGGAATTTTTTGACGGTGAAAAGGAAGTATTTTGCATTTTTGACTTCAAGGACACCGTTGAAAAAAATAAGAACTTTCACGAAATTGAAAATGTTTAGCATACTTGAAACCCGATTAACAAACGATGCTAAAGAAAGTCGTTTTTTGCAAATAAACTTACAAGAACTTGCGATAATTAAAAGAAAGTGCTACGCATATTTGAAATGTGATTTACATAAAGACATAAATGGTTTAAACTGCGGCGACGGAAGGGTTTGACATAGCATTATTGTTAGGATTGAATCCACGATCTCACAGTGACAGTTCCGCAGAAAATGAATCCCCTGCCTGCCATTGGCTCCTGCTATTTTCTGTCGATCATGTCCCGGCCTGACGAATGCCAGAGGCCTCTTACTTTGTAGGCAATTTTCAAGAACGAAAAAAAAATGTACTTTTAGCATTCAATTAGAATCCTGCATCCAATCTATATTTAGATGTAAAGATGTGTTAGTGGGATCTCGAAAACGAAGAAACAAGTTAGCTGATGTATAGTTATTTTCATCAGCCTAACTCGTATATTTTCTTGTTTCGGTCTGTAGCATTAGCTAGCTATCAGCACAAAATGCTCCATATCAGTTTTGTGGGTTTTCAAATCAACTTAATGTGTGTACAACCAAATCTGACTTCTTTATTACTTGCGATTCTGTTCGGGAATTGGTAAATCTCTGATAATTAAATTTCAATGATTTTCCTCAAATGTGAAGTTGGTTAATTTACTTTACTTCAGGTTTGTCGTCAATTATGGCCTCGGATTTGTGAGCTCTGCAGTCGAGGGCCGGGACAAGTCATCATTACAATGGAAAGCATGAATCGCACGAATTCCCCACGAACGGCTTCAAGAGAAAATTTCATTTTTGAAGATTCTAATCCCATTGAAGCGATTCCTCAGAAAAACTGGAATGCTGGATGTTTATTGTGCAACTGACTGAGCCAGTCACGTTTAAAACCAAACTACATTCTACTCCGATTGTTGTCGGTATTAGAATTGTGTTGACATTTGATGTTTCTGGTACAAATGACACAGTCTCAGAAATATATCACCTTGAAACAGATATACCTAAATAGACACTAGAGAAATGATTCTGAAGCATTGATCAGGAGCTAACCAGGAGCTGCAGATTCTCTATGCTCTCACAATCTCAGGTATCCGAGGTGAAAAACACATTTTAAAAAAGCAGCACGCATTAAAACATAACACGGAGTATAAAGTTGACTACAGTGAAGATATAACGAGACTTGTACATGCTAAGGGTATTGAACCCCGTTAAGTCTGTACGTCAGGTGCCGGCTCAAAATGCCTCCGCCTGCTAATTTGATAAGTTTCGAGCAAACAGAGTGACTTGCCCCTGGATAAAGGATCCAAACTCCAGTCAAATACTGATGAAATCTGATAATATGGCCGAGTATAATCTAATTGTAGCCGGCAAGTCAGTTTACGGCGTAGGATGTATTACAACTGGAGAATTTAGATATTACAGACATGGGAATCGCAACAAATTTATTGTAATCTGTTAATGGTCGAGGATTATGGTAGCTGCAGAAAGGAAACATGACAAGTTTTTAAACGTGGAGAATACTGTATCTTATTCTAGTGTTGTCCACTAGATCATCGCGTAGGACATACAAATCAATGGTGGTACTGTTACACGTCAGCTTGTCTACAGAACATCTACAGAGTCTTACCCATCCCCTCATAGACAAAGCTACCAGAGTCTTACCCAGTTCATCCCCTCATAGACAAAGCTACCAGAGTCTTACCCAGTTCATCATCTCATAGACAAAGCTACCAGAGTCTTACCCAGTTCATCACCTCATGACTTTGGACTCACAAAGATTTTCCAAAATTCAATTCACAGAAATTGTTTAAGTCTTCAAAAAGGACTTTGATACAATATTAAATATACATATTTACCAAATAAGAAACAAATATTAAGAAATAGAGTTCCTGCATAGACATTCTAAGACCAAAACTTCTTGTTAAATAATTTCGTCGTTCACTTGGTGTAATAAAAGGATAATAAAAGTCTTTATATTGCCACCGTTATCATACTCGCGAACAGAACAAATATTGTAATTGTTTTCTTTATATTCGAGGTATAGTTTTACAACAAATGTGAACCCTGCTATCTGGTTCCCTACCAGTAAGAAGGATGTTCACTGCATAATCCCTTTTGAAATACCCCCAATAGTGCCGTGTCTTAAAGAGCAGTACCAAATATAGCACAAGTATCGTGCAAGGCACACACATAAAGTACCTGCTAACAGTGTTTTATAGCCAGTAAATGCAACAGTGACTGTGGCGTACAATCCACCTGGCGACCATTGTGTTTTTTTTTGAAATCTTTAACAAGTTAGTTTTTAAATTGTAACCTTAAATTGGTAATACTTTTTTAAGGAATGAGAATACGTTTAGGTAATAGTCAAATGATGGTTCCCTTAGGTTTTACTGTTAGTCTCAAATCTAGCTAGCAACAGTACTAACAACTTCCTGATCAAAGTCTCTGGGGTGATGGATCCCTCAGGGTTCAGTTCTAGCCTACTGATAGATCCCTCAGGGTTCAGTTCTAGCCTACTGATCAAATATCTCTTAGGTGGCAGTTCCAGCCTACTGATAGATCCCTCAGGGTTCAGTTCTAGCCTACTGATCAAATATCTCTTAGGTGGCAGTTCCAGCTTACTGATCAAATATCTCTTAGGTGGCAGTTCTAGCCTACTGATCAAATATCTCTTAGGTGGCAGTTCCAGCCTACTGATCAAATATCTCTTAGGTGGCAGTTCCAGCCTACTGATCAAATATCTCTTAGGTGGCAGTTCCAGCCT
>JAUMHH010183667.1:0-14769 GCA_032359455.1 Chlamys rubida | reverse complement strand
AGAGGACACCATACCAGTGGCCACATCAGAGCACACCATACCAGTGGCCACATCAGAGCACACCATACCAGTGTCTACATCAGAGATCACCATACCAGTGTCCACATCAGAGGACACCATACCAGTGTACATGTCCACATCAGACGACACCATACCAGTGTCTACATCAGAGATCACCATACCAGTGTCTACATCAGAGGACGCCATACCAGTGTCTACATCAGAGGACACCATACCAGTGGCCACATCAGACGACACCATACCAGTGGCCACATCAGACGATACCATACCAGTGGCCACATCAGAGGACACCATACCAGTGTCTACATCAGAGCACACCATACCAGTGTCTACATCAGAGGTCACCATACCAGTGTCCACATCAGAGGACACCATACCAGTGTCTACATCAGACGATACCATACCAGTGGCTACATCAGACGATACCATACCAGTGGCCACATCAGAGGACACCATACCAGTGTCTACATCAGAGGACACCATACCAGTGTCCACATCAGAGCACACCATACCAGTGTCCACATCAGACGACACCATACCAGTAGCCACATCAGACGACACCATACCAGTGGCCACATCAGAGGACGTGGTTCTCAGCAGTTTACCGGACAACCAAAGATTTGTTACTTTAACCACTTATAAATATTTTTTAATGAAATTGTTATATCTAATTTGCATGCAAGATATATATCTGGACCAACTATGATGTCAACAACCTTTATTTCAGTTTTAAAACTAGCTATCCACAACTACCAGTATGGCAGTTGCTTTGAAAAGTTCTTTTGAATTTGCAAGATACAATTGCAATTCATGAATTCGAATATTGTCAATGATATACAATGTATAATGCTAAGTTCAATATTATCCAATCTCCTTTGAGTTGTGGTTTAACCACATAGAAAGAGACATATGAATTTTTAACGAAGTCAGTAGGTCACATATCTAGGTCAGTGCCCTTTGTACAATCCAATTTTAATTTTATTTCTATGCATTGCATGACATAACCCTCTCTTAGTGAACATTCGTGAACTTGGTGAACACTCTATCGTTGCTCCGTAGGATTGCTCTGAGTCATTCCAATGTCGGAGCTGTGGTATAGACAATGCATGCGGTGTAAAAGACAATGCACAGGATGCAACGTGAAGTGTAGTCATCAGGGGATAAAGCCACGTCCTGACCAGCATATCAATCCGGTCACACCAGGCACACATTTGTAATGGTTTAGGGTAGCAGATCTTCATCTAGACTTCCTGTACCACTGTCAGTCCTAACGTATTGTATGAGGTTGCATAGAGTATTAACCTCAGTCGACAGTGACATGCATTACTTTGCATCATTCTCATTTCTAGTGCAGTATCACAATTTCATAATGAAATTTTTTCCTCTTTATAATTTTTTTTCCACCATTTCGATTTTTTTTACAATTCTTCATTTTTATTGCGGCAGATCGCTTTCAGTGTTATTGACTTTCCATTTGATGTTGTCTGAACGTTTGAGCTGCGACACGTTTACGAGACATTCATCATTCAGCTATAACATTTAATTGTGGATGCTGAGATCACAGTGCCCAACCGGCACCTATAGAGGAATTCTGGTTCTGTTTTCATCTCTAATTTTAAACAAGTAACACATTGATTTATTAATAGTTCACTTTTCATGGCTTTATTTTGGCTTTGATCAGGCAATACATTTTTTTTATGTGGCTTCATCTTTAAAATGTTGTTTTGCTTTTTACAAAGAACACTGTATGTCAAATTGGAAATAATTAGATTATATTAATGACTGTTAAAGTAAAATGTATTGTTTTCCTTTGAAATAACTGTTACTACTATTGTCGTTAAAAGGAACATATCATGGCGAAATAATGTTTATTAATGCTACCGATACGTGACTTGATGGTACCGGGGAGACGGAGATAGACGTAGGTAACAGCCATTTGATGACAGTTGTGGTTGTAAAACAATGTTAAATTCTTCATGGACTCCTGTGTGTAGCTACAACATATAAAGTTAGCCTGTAAAGTGTGTAGCTACAACATATAAAGTTAGCCTGTAAAGTGTGTAGCTACAACATATAAAGTTAGACTGTAAAGTGTGTAGCTACAACATATAAAGTTAGACTGTAAAGTGACGAAGTACATGTATATCAATATGCTGGTCAGGCTTAAACAAATCAGTATCGATGTGTAATACTGTGCTGATAAAGTTTTATGGATGTGTGACAAAAAACATATATATATCAATGAATTTGTAATTGGTATAAAGTTAAGTTTAGAGAAAAACTATCATTGACAAATTGTGCTAGTCGAGTTCGGATGCAAAGTATCGCTGATGGAAAAGTGGAGTGAGAAAAGTGTCAATATAATGAATAATGTGGAAGATTATTTTAGTGCTTACTTAAATACAAATAGTGTTGATGTGTTTGGAGCTCAAGACAGTAATATTCTGGAGGTAATGTTTATAGACAAAGTATCAAAGCGAAGGGTTTCACAAACCTCTGTTTAGTATTTGTAGTTCAATACACCTGTCATGTTGGTTTTAAGCATAAAAATAAAACGCTCATGCTTCCACTTTGGAGTAAAATATGTTAACCATTTCATCAGCTTTATGAAAATGTTAAAAGTCATAATAATTAATGCTTGCCCACCCCAATTCTCTCAAAATGTTTTGCTTCAGTTGTAAGTCCCCATAATCAAGCACAAATCTATATTGTTTGTTTAGAATGGTGATTCTGTGTGGCCATTGCTGTATTCCAAGTCTTTTAGAAGTTTATCATCATGCTTCATTTAACACATCATACAGCTTTGATTCAATCAGTGAAAAGATCATGATTTCACCTTCAAATTACCAGAACCAATATAGTGTATAGTGGACTAGACCTATGTAGTTACAGTAATTGGGTCATGCTACCCATCATTAGCTGATAGTACAGAAAGTCAATGGTGGCTCCGACATAACGTGATGGCACTCATTACAGTATCACATAACTGCTGCAATATGTTTTGGTATCATATAATTACCCCATACATTTACACTGAAACAGGTCTTGTGTACATCAACATGTATACATGTAGCATTATAAAGAATCCAGCTCCACAGGTGATGAAGCTGCAATTTAGAGATACCGACTTCCTATCACATTCACCCTACTACTCTCCTACCATTATGTATGGCATAGTAATCCCTAAAATTATGATGGCGTACATTTCTATGTTAAATTAAACAAGCCTGTTGATGATTTGTTGTTCGGCTGTGTTTCTTGTAGACTTTCCCACGCTTCCTAAAAAATGGCTTCAGTAAGATATGGTATGTAGATCTGGAAGGAACTATATTGTGGGGGGTGATGGGAAGGGGCTGGCTATATACATGTAGCTACTGAGTTAATTTACTAACGAGCTAGGCAGTCGACACCAACTTATATATAACCCACTATAGGGTACATTTCATATCTATACATAATGTAATTTAAGTGTGTATTATCTTGCAAGGAGTTCACATTCCCAATGGATACTAAGGGCTTGTTTTCCAAAATGTCGTTTGAAATTGATGAAAATTATTAAATGTTTTTGTTCATTATTTTTTTTTTTTTTTTTTACTCCTGTACTCTGACAATGCAACACTTAGATTAAATAACCTTTCATAAAGATGTTACAGAGTTTTAGGCGTGTTTTGTGAGAAAAGGAAATTACAGCAAAAAAATTCCCCACCCTTATAATTTGAAATGAAGGTCTGTAGTGAAAAATATTAATTTTGAGTTTAATATATTTTTCGTATTGTAAATCATAAAAAATTGAAATATTAAATACTTAATTTCTTAACAGTTTTTGTCAGAATTATTTTTTGATCAATAAGGGTCCGAGATGATACAACATGTGATCCATGCTGAAGAACTTCTAGTTTTTGAAATGGTTTGCGTTGGAAATGAGCGATCAATAAAAGTCATAAAAATGAACATTTTGAATTGGTTACATTATAGGAAAATTGCAAATTCTTTGGACCAAACATTGAGAATTCCGTCAATACAACATAAACATAACCAACATCACAAAAATCATACAAATAAAACACTGTTTATACCTATAATATAATGTTACTAACAGCAAAACTGCATCATACATACTTTGTACAAGCTGATGAAAAATTGATTTAAAATGTGATTTCCAGTTTTGTTACCATTGAATGATAACTTTCATGCTAATTTTGAGATCCAGTGAACAAATGTCTGTTGAAAGAATTTCTGTTTTGTTTTAATGCTGTAATTATGAAACCTGTATTGTCGTTTTCTAGATGGTGCTGTTCTCTGGCTTATGGCCTATGTAACTGGATCTTATTTGAACTTAGTTAGTAACGTTTATTAGTAGGTATGATATTTCATTTAAATCATGAATTCCACCCTTGTTAAAAGTTTAACTGTACATAACGTTTTTCATCTTCCTTTCTGCAGCATTTCCGTCATGTGACCCTGACCCCTGTTGGAACAATGCGGTGTGTACCACCATCTACTATGGACAGTCCATGTGCAGGTGAGTGTCCTACTTCTATGTACCATTCCTTGGAGAAATTGTACCACATTTCCTTATAGTGTTCTAGCATGTGTTGTAGCCTAGTATAAATGGTGTTTCAGAAGTACATGGTGTTACTGCAGTATCCTGGGCTGTAAGAGTGGTATCCATGGTGTTACCAGCTGTATATATATATATATATCCATGTTTTTTTACCAACAGTATCCATGGTGTTACCAGCTGTATATATATATCCATGGTTTTACCAACAGTATCCATGGGCATGGTGTTACATCTGCTTCACTACTGAGTAGTTTGTTTACTTTTCATCGTGATCAGCTTTAATTGCGACGGTAACAACACAAAATGAACGAAGAAAACTGACTTAACATTGGATTGATAAAGTGCCATTAGGTTAAACCCATGTACCGTATGTGCATAACCTGCAAAAAATGGAGTGATAGACAAAGATGTCTAGAAAACCAATGACCAGATTATCTTAGCAAGGCATTGTTTTCTGCCATTGTGTCTTGTCTGGAATTTGGCAGTTAGTCAACCCCAGTGTAAGAATATTTACTATATTAAGTTTTAAAAACTAGTTGACTAGTTAGGTCATTGTAATGTCCTCAGTTCTGTTTGCAAAGTGTTTGGTAAACAAAATAAAGGTTTACTTGTACTTAGACCATGTCTGGTAATACGCCCATCCATATCTATTGCAGTTCAGTAAAAATTGCAACAAATACTATTCCCTCGTCCTATAATAACCACAGCCCAATAATTTGAGTCAGAGAAAATGTGTTTGTTCCTGGACTTATAGTTATTGCAAGATAAAAGTACAATGCAGCTAAGGAAGACATGTATGTAAAGAAATATATACCAGTAATAAAGACAGTACTTATCAGTAAGTAAAATATTGCAACTCAAGATTTGTGTTAAATCTGTCGTGGATGTTGGTGATGCGTTCTGTTGCCAGTGTCAGTTCTGAATAAGGTTTCCTTTATGTAAAAGAAGTATGGAACTGATTATAAAACAGTTTAGCAATGTAATATCTCTAACGCAGCTGTGAGGATTATAAAATTGGACTGGAAGCACCTTAATTGTTTGGAGTTGATAAAGTCAACTCATGGAACATACTGATAAGAGAGATCCAAAATATTTAGAAGACCCAGGAGGTTTAATATATGACAGGCTTATAACCCACTTGTAAGGAGAAATCTAGCTGTTTAATGTGTTTTGTTTGGTGGATTTTTTATGCTAAAATATGTTATCATGTTAGAAACCAGTCTACAAATTAAAACAGATATATTAACTTGATCTAATCCTTCTTTAGAGCGATTTAAAACTCGTTGGGTAAGGTAAGGGCCTGCTTCAGTATTGTTTCTCTGCTGGGCCCGTTATTTGGAATTTATCGCCCTGTCGTTTAATCATAATATTATCTTGTGGGGCTAGCTACGATTCTTTAGATTTTCAGACTCGCTGTGATCGCAATGGCAGGCTGACACTCAACATTACAATTACGCAAACCATTTAAGTGGCATGGCTGATCATGCAAGGCTTGATAAACAATCGCTGATTTTTGAATTATTTATTTAAATGGTATAGTTGTAAATAATTTTAAATAGAAGTGGTCCTATGGTTGTCGTATATATGTATGTATACTGTGCAAGTCATTGTTGTCCGTGCGGACGTCATGAGATATACAATCTTAAGATGGCCTTGATTGCCGATTCAAATCAGAGCTGACAGTATTTATAGTAAGATTTTTTAGTGATATGTGTTTGTTATAATTATGGTGCACATATTTCCATACCCTATTATATAGCGGCTCGTACTCTTGACACGAGCAACAGATTGAATTCAACGCAATCGGGAGATATTACTAATCAGTCTAATTTAGCTTGAGCATGTATTTGTAAGAATTCAACATTACAAGTCTGACATGATTAGCTATTTATGGAGTTAAATGTACAATACTTAAATATATAATTATTTAATAATTACACTGTGCATTGTAACCTTACAAAACACACTAGAGTTAATCAATGTTATTGAATAAATAAATACACCATTCATAAATAAGTTGTAGTGATACAAGATTATGAAATTGGAAGCACCTCCGGGTGTTTGATTGTCCAAATTTGTAGATTTAATATTAAAAGCACTGATGTATATAGTGAATAGGAAACTCTGAAAGGGAAAATGGAATAGGGCCAGACCAGAATTCAAACTCTGTAGATAAAATTCAAAATTAAATATAAGCTGAGTGTTGAAGAAGAATTTTGATTGTATATTAATGAGATTGAAATCACATACTTTTCTTTCTAGTAATATTTACAGAAATCTCAAACTTCATTATACATGTATTAATGATCTTTTAGCATTTTGTAACTTAATAAATTAAAAAATTTACTATACTAGATATATTTTTTCAATTTTTTTTTTTTGAAACACACATTGTCTCCCTAAATTATAATTGATAATGCACAACATGTCATATTTTTGACTACAAAGAATTCAATAAGTCAAGTTTTGCTTAACTTAACTACAATTTCTTATTCTTTTATTGGAAATAAATTGATGATGTTGACAGATTTATTGTCAGTGAAGTTGATGCCATCGGTCAAGGTTGGGCTGGTATTAGAATGTTTCCTGTATTAAACCAGCATAGATCTAGAGTAGATTTCTCTAGATATATAGGATACAGTACAGTGACTTCTAGCGATTATCAGACAGAAAGTCATTAGTAAGACATTTCCACTTGTGGCGCTATGACCAGCTGTATCTGGGTTATGTGGGGTATGCCGTTGTATGTACTGTACGTGTGCGACCAGTCGTGACCCCACAGACAGGTGCTAGGTAGGGCCCTACAATGATACCATCTGTCGGGTCGGCCATTGTGTGATCGGTAGCTAAAGGGACCTGTGTACAGGTATTGTGGGTGGAAATGCCATGACACGAAGAGGGGTTGCCACTTCAACCACCACACATGTCACGTGACTTTATCCATCGCCATTCCTTTGTATTGTTCCCAGATTGAATTTCAGTCCTTTATGGAAGAAGATTATCATGTCTGATGTGTGTACAGGGGTTTGAATGGGGAAAAAAAGGGTTCTTAACGTTACCTCTACTTTTGTACCGGATAAAAGATTTTATCTTGATCATTCATCCTGATATTTTCATTAGGTAATATGTGAAGAAGTGGATTTGACTTTCGGGTGGTGGATAATATATAGTCTTCAAAAGTTAATTTTTTGATAATGATCCTATTTTTCACTTATGTTCAAAAATGCAATTTTGTTTGAAAATAACAGAATTAGCACAACAGTAGTAGTGACTTTATTAGAAAAAAGTATGATCAAGGTCTATTCTATGCATAGGCGATGTCGGGGGAACATGGGGCTAATACTGTATGTCCTCATGTGACGAATGGTCAAAATTCTTGTATGTGACAGACTAAGTGAGAAGAAAGAGAAACGTATTGATGTTCTGGGAAG
The DNA here is from genome assembly GCA_032359455.1 of Chlamys rubida. Taxonomy (NCBI): domain Eukaryota; kingdom Metazoa; phylum Mollusca; class Bivalvia; order Pectinida; family Pectinidae; genus Chlamys; species Chlamys rubida. The sequence goes on along the minus strand of JAUMHH010183667.1, from coordinate 6,753 downwards.
GTTTTTGTATAATATGGTATGGAAGGCAACAACTTGTGTATGATGGCCGCGTCATCTGTGGAGGCAGTTTAATTTTCTCATGTAACCGTATTGACAGCATAATAATTACAAATAGGATTTATTATCGTTCTTGTACGGTGGGAAATAACTTATAGTTTCACAGTCTTGAAATATTCATACAGACATTGTTTTGATGGTAGATTAATATTTTACGTGTAATGTACTGGTGTCACGGCTACTCACTGATCTCGTAACAAGTGGTTTGCTGTCGTCCCCTCTCATTCTACTAGTGTATTGACTTTCCTGTTACATATCAAAGCAAACAAATAGAGATTTTAACGTGGCGACTGTTTTTTGTTAAGCAGATACTTAAAACCTAGGTATTCCTTTAATTGGGGAATGCCTGAGATTGAAGTGATGTGAGCTGGGAGATGCTTCCCTGTGAATAACAAACACTGACGATATATTAATGTCTGCAGGTATGAGTCACAGGCATTGAAACTATATATACATATGATGAAAAGCATAACGAGGAACATGTTTCAGGGTGTACCTAGTAAATGCAGATTAAAAGATACCTTTTCAGCTTCTCCATATCATGATGACTTTCATGTTGTAAAGGGTATATCTAAACCACACATCAAGTACATCCACAGTGAATAACATTGCTATTGAGTCCAAATATGATACTCTTAGACAGAACCAAAATTATCTTCAATTAAAATTTAATTATATAGATGAATTCAATATAATTCAGATAATGTATGTTGAAGTTAATATCAGTGTTGGCAAGTCCAATGGATTATGGTTTATTGGTTCAAGGAAACAGATTGAAGTGCCATGTAGTTATTAATGATCTATGGGGTTCCCTTATATTTACGATATTGAAGTGACAGTGTCATAAGTTGAACAAGATTCCTAGAACAGCTTAACTCATTTACCCCTGAAATTTCATAATGGACTGTTCTAACCTTTGAATTGGAAAAGTTCAAATGTGTCTTCAGGGGTGAATGAGTTAATGTCACAGATTGTCAGCTTCTAACGGTTGTCTCATATTATTTGAGACAGGAGGAGCAGCTTCAAAATAATGCTGATCAGATTGTGTTCATAGCCCTATGAATGCAATTTCTTCTGGTAATTCTTACAAAAGAATTTGCAGTGGAAATGTAAAAAGAAATTGTTTCTGGGTCCTTTAAATTTTCACTGTTTTCATTCAGCAAATTCAAATATATTTTTATCAAACTGAAAAGTTACTAAAGTTTATACTACATTTGATTTATTGAATTGGTTTGATATTTCTTTATAAGGTAACCACTGTTCCACAGAATAAAGAATGTATATATATGCTACAGTACAGTATATCACTTGTAACTGAAAGAGTTCATATATCTACATCTTTGTGTCATTAATGATTTATGCAAGGAATAATCACAACCTAGTGAAGTTGGTGTGAATTCAAACCATCTTAAATTGGAATGTATTAGAAATTGCGACTTTGAAACCTATATGCGTTTAATGTACGAGTTGATAGTTAAATTGCCTGCTGAATAGCCTGTGTGACTGATGGGTACAGCCTGTCTAGCTTTGTGGTGGCGGTGGTAGTCTGTCTGGTGTGATTTGCACCTTGTCAAGGCTTTGTCCTGCCCACCTTAACAGGTATGTCGTTTACCTGGTCTTACCTGGCAGCCTATCAGCTGTGGTGGAGGTAGATGGGGTATAGATATGGCACATTAGTGTGACCCTTTTGTCTAAAGTATATTGGTGCCAGCTTCCAGTTTAGATGTGTTTGACATGTAGCTATTTGAAAGGATACTCCTTGTTTATTACAACAAACACACAACCACTTATAGTTCTGTAGAGACCATGTTATAGTTCTATGTTATAGTTCTATAGAGACCATGTTATAGTTCTATGTTATAGTTCTATAGAGACCATGTTATAGTTCTATGGAACATGTACCCAACAGACCACCCTCCCTCAATATCTCAACACACCTGTCAAAAATCATAACTATTGATTGATTTCCGATGGTGTAGATTCACCTGGCTTAATACCATAGATCTGTAAGAGTGTTGGGTCTGCTGAGTGTGACAGATACTGCGTAATTACCTGTGTATTTACTAATTAACAGGTGTGTCTGATGTTGTACAGTACCAGAATGGATAAGACGATCTAGTCACGCACAATTGGTTACTTAATGTTTGGTGGAATCTGCTTTCTGATGGGAACTGGGTGTTTGTTTCCGTGACAATTACTGTAAGAAATTCTCCGCATTTTAAGACCTCAGCTGTACCGATTGACGTTGGTTATTCTTTGATGGTTCAGTATAGTACAGACTATTATTACTATGTACAGATTGCATCCAGAGTTCTAAACATCACAGATCCCTTCATATACTGTATCTACCACCACAGTTAGCTTACATTAGTTACCTTTGCTGACTGGGGTTAACAGTTATCACAATTAACATACAGTTTTCATTTAAAAAAACAAAACTTGCCATCACATCCTAGAAGTGTGTTTTCAAAAAAAAAATCACATTTTTTGTTATTTATTGCATATTTAGGATATGCGTACGTCCTTGCATAAACCAAGGTCATATTCGTAAGGCCCATATTGGAATGTAATATTCAGTTTGTTTGTGCTTTTACATCTTATTAACTTATTATGGTCATTTTGGTGGTGGGCTAAACCACATTGACCATATCAATGATTATGATAAAGAATCATTATGCTGTACTGATAATGATGATAAAGAGCTAGTATTGCAGCCATTGTAAAATACCAATAACTTCCTAGGTGTTGTTAATTTTGATTTGTGAAATATGAACAAGAAATTTGACTAAAAATTCCCCGAATGACTGATACCTGTGGGTCCAGTAAGTGATAAAGTATTTGTTTGAAATCGAAATCGTAAATAATTCTGTAAAAGAAATCTGTGAATTAAAATCTCAAGAATTGTCACAACACCTGGTGAGGGACTGTAGTGTTTGGATTGCTTTGATAGAATGATTTACCTGGAGCTCACATAATTAAATATTACTATAGAGCCACGCCAGTACTTTAACATTACCGGGCCTTCATAATGGTGAGAGTTTGTTAACAGTTTATACTCAACAATAAGAGAAATGTGTAGCAGTAGAGCTCAACAAAAACCCTATTTACTTTACCTATTAGAACGATTCTGTGAGCAGCTGCCGTCTTTAGAATTGCCGTGTTATAATTGAAGGTCCGTAAGGATATTTTACGTGTGCTGACATCATTAGCGTTTTACCTGCGGATTGTTTAATTAGATTGACATGAAGTTTCATTGAATCCCATAATAACTATACTGTACAGATATATTGTGTTAGAAGAAAATTAAAATTTAAGTTTTTCTGGAACATGACATTTTTACTATTGGATTTAAACATAAAGAAAAGATTTGTTTGGGAGAGAACCATTATGTGTTAAATGTAAGGCTGGTTAGCATGTGATTATGAATTAGACAAGTTGATTTTTTTTTTTTTTTTTATCAAAGATAACATTTTTAATGGAAGTTAAATGTTTAAAACATTAGAGAAGAAATTCCTGTAGTATTTGTGAATTTAATGTATAGGAATTAGGGGGATTTTAAAGAAAAAGCTTTTGGCTGTTAAGGAGCATTAATTCATAAATGTGCTTTTATGGGAATGTTTTGAATACAGACATTAAAATTAGCTTCACATGGTTGACTGACCAAAACATTCACTGACCAGGCGGGTTTTACATTGGTTTAAATGATAGACAGAGGCTTATGGGTCTTGAAAACAAATCTAGGTATTTACATCAGCTTAGGAGGTTTCATAAGACTTTCTGCAGGCAAAGGTGTAACTTCAACTTTTTTTTAGATTATTAGGTTTTGTTTATTTTGTTAAAGTCTTGATTGATTAAATTCATAATTTCTTAAAATTCCATTAAAATCCTTAGAATTATGTGACAACATTTGAAAAATCTGTGAGTGATGCAAAAGTCAGAAAGCTAACCATGCTTTGGCCTCAGATTTAGCCTTTATCAGCCACATAGGTCAAAGGCCCTGGAGTTGCTGTACAGTACTATACTTGAGTGTTTTTATGGGAGATTGAGCCCCAGATTTGGGTCACTCTGCTGATCTGATTGGTGGATTATTGTTTGATGACTGGAGAATTATCATCCCTGTCAATATTTACCTTTCCACATTATCTCTGAAGCAGCTCAGCAGTGGTAAGGTACAGAGATTGAGCTGAATTCTACTCCTCCGTCAGATAGTTTGTATTTGCCTGGACTATGTTGTCATATTCTGTAAAATAAACTTCAGAATAGGAATTAATTTTAAATGCGTACATTTGATGCATCCGAATATCTAGTCTTGTTGCACCCATTAAAAGTATTAGTGCATGGCTCTTATAAAGTTACACAAATAGCTGGACAATAGTTCTTTGTAAAATGCATTTCATATTTACTTCAAATGTAACTTGCAATTGAAGCTTTTGAAGTGCTCTTTTAGGTTGATCGGGTGGCGCAGTAAATATCGCACTCGCCTTTCACCAAGGATACCCCGATCTGATGTGAAAAAGTATGGGATCACCTACCCGACCACATGGGTTTTCTACAGGTATTCTGGTTTCCTCCAGACCCTGCTTGCTACTATTAAGGCCAACAAGAGTGATTAATATAAGTTCATAGAACTTATTTCACAATTGTTTTAAAATAAATAAACTTTAATCTAAAAACAAATGCTCTTACCATGTTTACTATTAATATCTGAACAGATGAACAGTGATAATTTCAGAGCTTCATGTCTAACACGGTTAAACATTAGCAATGCTGGGAACCAAGCCCATGCTTGGAGTCCTGAGCCAACTTAAGCAATCGTAAGAGTCAATTCAAACAATTTTCGGAGTCTTCTGTCGACCCAAAAAATGTGGAAAGTCTTACATCAACCATACAATACTAAGAGCCTTGTGTGAGCTGTAACAAAACTAGGAGATATGTGTCTACTTTAACAATTAATGCCTGAAGGCCTGCTATGTCTGCCCTTACAATGCTCATCATTATGGTTTAATTATAGATAATCGACTATTGTTTACAAACATACACCTCTTTGGTCTGTAACTGATCTCCGTGTAAACAAACAACCAGCATTCCGCTACGCTTTGTTTTCCTAGATGGCCTTGTACCCCTTAGACTCGTATAATGTACGATTCGTTTGTTTCCAGTCAGTGTAAAGCGGAGAAAACATCACAGATGCATCACCTAGTGCAACTGTATATATACATGATGCAGTGTATGATTCACGCTCTTTCATGTGCCACATTCCATATCCATATATATATCATGCTGAGATGACCCCTGTACTGCTATTTGATGCTAAGATGACCCCTGTTGTTTTATGAGCATGCCCTCCATTGTTTAAACTGGAGCAGGAGGCACAGACTTACAATGTCGTTAGAGCCTTAGGTCTAGGTTGTTGCACCTGCAAAATTTACCTCTTAAATGGATTGAGGCATGTGTAAAAAATATTGTAAATGACAATAAAAGTGTTGAAACACAAGTGCTGAGTACCGGTGCACCTGTTTATAGTTTTTTTTTGATGCATCATAAAACTTTAGCAGATTATGGTTCATACGCTATTTGACTTATAGCCAAAATTGTAAATGTTACCTTCCACACATAAGATATGTGTATATCTCCTATAGAGGCTTGACAATCACTGGGAGTTTTTTTTTATCATAGCATTCAAATTCAATTAAGTATTTCCTAACAAATATAGTTTTTGTCAAGATAAGCCTGAGGTCCTTTGTGGTTTCTGACATTTTTTTGTGGCGGTTCCCCTTGCAGAGGCATGAGGCGATGTTATCGGGTCCTGACGTGTGTGAGGTTTTGTGACGTTTCGCCACAGTCTTTGTTCCATGGGTGGTGGTTGACCTGCCTGATGCTGGCAGGGTGTACACTCGACCCTCAGGTGTACATTGTTTCAGCTTGACTGCATCTTTTGACCTACATTGATATCAATCATTTATCTTTTCTGATTTTAAAATGTTTTTTGTTTACACCTGTAATTTGGTACTTAGAACACCCAACTTGATCATTTATATAATTATGATAACTTTATTGTAGACATGCTTCATTGACTTTGAGGAATTCTTCAACTTTGATTTTGATACAAGAATAAGTGCTTGTATACATATAGCAAATGTATATATTGACTTGTCAAAAACACCTGTCAATAATGACATTATAATTGATCGAATGACGCATTTAGATATTGTTTGAACGACTTCAACAAACTTTGTGTATGATATATAAATAGTTATCTGTTTTTGTTTTTTCATAAAACAAACCAAAATGATACTAGATATCTGATGGTTAGCAACTTGAGATTTATATCTGATTCAAGTAGGTTAACATCTCAAGGCGATATATATGTACATGTATACAAGAAATTGAATAGGTTAACAACCTAGAAAAATATCTGATATATTGTGACCATGTGAATAAGTTGAGATTGAATGTATTTAGGATACTCCTAATACAATGTACCAATGTTGGTGACAGAAGTTGTGTCACGGTTATTATTGAGTAAATCTCCAGTTTCCCTGTAACATCTCAATAACTGCTGACCACTGATGAACAGTCTCCCTGTAACATCTCAATAACTGCTGACCACTGATGAACTGTCTCCCTGTAACATCTCAATAACTGCTGACCACTGATGAACTGTCTCCCTGTAACATCTCAATAACTGCTGACCAC
>JAUMHH010183656.1:0-14771 GCA_032359455.1 Chlamys rubida | reverse complement strand
TACGGGTTTTGCGCCTACATGAATCCGCCCTTACGGGTTTCATCTCATTGACGGAAGTCAATGTTCTGTCGGCGTTCCATTTGGGAAGAAGGACCCATGCCCTTATACCAGTAAAATTTGTTAAACACAGCCCTAAATATCAAGTTATGATATATCGGAATACCGTTTTAAATCACAGTCGCCTTCACCGCCTACATATATCCCCTTGTGGTTTGGTGTAGTGCTACCTGTAAAAATATCTAAACCTATCAATACGAGTTGCTTCCCCTATACAGGAAATGAGGTGAAAGACATGTTATAAATCGGAGCTCGAGGTAAGTTGTTCAGTAAGCCTAGTCGATTCTGATCTCTGCAGCACAGTGTGACAAGGGTCAGATACATTTTAATTCTAATATACGTATATGAAAATAGTTAAAGTACGTGTCAGGTCAAACTGTGTCGTGAATTTATAGTACCGGTCATGTTCATGAGTAGCTATAACACGTAAGTAGCCTGTCTCTCTTACTAGTCTTCCGTGTCGTTCTGTGGTGTCCGACCAACAAAAGTAGCCTCGATAATCGAATTCTCCTCCTCCGCCTCCTCCATTATTTACTCCAAAGAAGGTGTTCAGTTAACTAGATAGATATAAAAGATTTAAAAAGTCTTCCTCAAGTGTATTAACCTTGTAAACATTGTATCGATAACAGGGACCTGAGGATTTATGTACAAACGTATTATGTGTTTAGACCTATCCTATGTACAGAGACCTGATCATTTGTCACAACCATATCTGGACCTTAACAGAGCATGCAGAGCAATTTTACACGTTCTTGATCTTAAACCGTATGACGTGTAAAATTACTGGACACCTCAGTTTAGGTCCAAATATAGCGCGAACAAATGGTCAGGTTCCTGTGATCCTGTTGTGGAGGAGTTTTGTTTTGATAATAACTCCGTAAAAAAGTCATCTCCATCAATATTTTGGAGATGGTTTTTAGGCAATTTTACCGACTGTTTTAACTTAATCTAAACCCACTGACTTAAACGTCTTAATTAAATAATAATCCCTACACACCAGAATAGGACGTACACATTTCAAATAAGAAAGTCAGTTATTTCGCATCAATTTCTGGTCCCATTGTAGTATCTTTCTGTCTATCGATTTCTGGTCAGTATCGGTTGTCGTGAAATAACGGGAAGACTAAAATCGACATAACAGATATCATACAATTTTAAAATATAGGGGTGTTCACGAGGCCTCGTGTTGCAATACAAATGTTATAATATTTGTCTATTTTTAGCAATATATTAATACCATTTTGAAATGGCGATACTCTGCAATATATTTTTACCGATAGTTCGGGGTTTAGTCACAGCTATATAAAACATGTTCTTCAAATTTTTAATCAATATTATCTTAATTAAGTTTGCTTTTAGTTTTAAACATATTTTTTTAATTCATATATACAATGGTAGTTAGGCTTTGTGTGACAACATCCAAAAACTATACAAAACAAATTTTAATTCATGTTGAAGCAGGCTTTTAGCCAGGGTTTCAAATGTCCCTGTCCAAAACGTTGATACATATGTGTATCATAACTAATTTTACAAAACTGTCTGTGAAAATTGATTAAAAATAGTAAGATGATATAGTGGTAATTATAAGTTGCCTGTCAAAATAGGTCCCTTTCAGAAAACTGCCTGTCAAAAAGACAGGTGGACCGGTGGCTGGCTAAAAGCCTGTTCATTTTTCGTATTTTCTATATAAAAATAATAAAATCATAAAAAATGCATTTTTTTGGGATACAATATATTTTGATATATTGCAATTTTCACTAAACATTGCAATACGAAATCTGCTTCCAATACCCACCCCTTTTAACAATGGTTGTTTAACCTACAAAATGTAGCTGTATACTATCCTCAAACAACCAATCAAAATCGTCGTTACAACACAAGACATGGTAGAATGCAATCGGGAACCTTCGGCACTTTCCGTAAAAGAGTATGTTCTCGTTTACGGAAAGTGCCGACGGTTCCCGATTGGGTAGAATGCCAACACTCAACTATGGTTGTTTTATCACAATTTAATGGAACAATGAATATATAAATAATTGAAGAAAGGTACAATTAATTAAAACATAAGATATTAAATTCGAATCTCGGTCTTACCCCGTTGACTTTTTTACACTCAGAACACTGTTATTGATTATAATATGTTAGTTCATCTGCATCTCATAAAAGTCCTGCAATGTATAATTTTCTTTTCAGAAATGATTTACGAAAGATATATAGTCATGACTGACAGAAAAAGTTTTCAACAATAAGTAACATATTTTGGCTGCGGTACGGGGTCCCGTTGTCAGCATAATGTGACCGGGTGGGGTGTTCTGCTGTGTGTCTTCGGCAGTATGTTTCAGTGAGGTAGCACTATAAAGTCGGCATCAGTTCCGCGCTATCACATGCAAGGAAACAAACACGAACATATCGCCGTCCTTAAATTACTATAGCTGTTTACGGGGGTCCTTAATTGTATGTAGATTATACATGTTACATGTATAAATTAACCACGTTCCACAGTCCAGCTATCGTCATGCTACTATAAATAACACATTATATATACGTATCTTGTTTTAAGCAATATCCATGCTTGCATACAAATAAGATCAAATACGGCTCTAACGATTCAATGTCGAGACCAGACAGTGTCATAAGGCATATGACCTTTCTATAAATGTTTTTAATGTCAGTGTAGCTTTTGATCCTGTCCGTTTGAAGTTTAATGCCTCGAGTTTTAATTTTTGAGTGCTTAGTATACATCAAGAAAATCGTACTTAAAATTCTGAATTACATACCCTTGTCAAGTTCTTCTAATTCATCCCTCAATTTTGTGTGTGCGTGTGGCGGGGAGGTTACTGTAATAAAACTAATCCAAAAAGTAAAGTTCCATAATATTTAACTTTAAGCGACGTAAAAGACATGCATGTATAGATAGAGGTCTTTTTTCTCCTTACATTTATGATATAGCTACCGGGTATGTAAATAAGAATGATTTCTTAGTACCTTAAAACCGATTACGACATACTAGTAGCATTTAAAAGTGACACAAACTGATTCCCATACTTTAATTCATTACAAGAATTTACAAGTATTTTATTTTATTTTGAAATCTTAGATATTTTACTTTGAAATATTAGATTAATTCATGTGCTTTTTTAATTCAGCTACGGTTCCCACAGCTTATTGACTTATTGACATATATACTTTGTGAAATAATATATCAATTGTTTGCCTCACTTCCCATTACAGTTATCAGACATGGCGGCAGACCTTTTACAAAACGTAATGGCAGACGTTCCGGAGTCAACCACAGCACTCCTTGGCTGCTTGACGACCCCGAACGAAATGGCGCCATCTGTTGACAGTTTGCTGAGTCGTGCGGTGGAGACTTTCCTCAGTAAAGAGTACGACTCCTGTGTCCAGCTTTGTGAACCGCTACTGGACCTCACGTGGGAGAAACTCAATACTGGTCACTGGAAAGACGTCCATCTTTGTTGGCGATATTTGTACTCGCTTGTTTCACTGCTGAAGGGTGTGAGTGCGGTAGTCATGGCAACCCGTCACAGTGAAAATACCGGAAATGACGTACTTAGAAATAATTTAGCAAACTCCATCAAAACATTCGATATGGGTCTCTTGATGGGAGCACCTATTTTTGGCAACGTTCTTTCAAAACTGTCATTATATGTGCATGATTGGTTGGGTACAAATTCATGTTTTCAGACACCCGAGGAAGAATTGACTTCATTAAGACAAAAATTGATACAAAGTGACAATTTGACAGAAAATGAAGATGCCAAATCTACTCGTTTGTGTTGCCAATGTTCTGAAACGTCTAAAACAGTTAATTGTGAGCATTTTGAAAATATATCAAAGAAACCGAGAATTGAAATTACCGACATTGAAATAAAAGCAAAGAACCAAATTAAACGAGTTAGCTGCCCTTCCATGGAACTCTTCCGAAAGGAGTATTTGTGTTCTAAGAATCCCGTGATCATAACAGATGCAATGGGTCATTGGCCAGCTATGGGCTGTAGAAGATGGTCACTAGACTACCTCAAGAAAATAGCCGGTTACAGAACGGTTCCCATAGAGATAGGGTCTAAATACACTGATGATAAATGGACCCAGAAATTGATGACGGTCAGTGAATTCATAGATCAATTCATCACAGCGGATTTGTCTAGGTCGAATGATGTCACAAGTTCAAGGTTGAAACAAGATAAACCAGTAGGTTACTTAGCCCAGCATCAACTTTTCAACCAAATTCCGGATCTTCAGGACGATATTGTGATTCCAGATTATTGTGTTCTTGGTGGAACCGGAAGTACGAATCCGGAAACAAGTGATGATGACGTTGAAGATGTGGATATCAACGCATGGTTTGGTCCAAAAGGAACGGTATCGCCATTACATCATGACCCAAAAGAGAACTTTCTTGCGCAGATTGTTGGCCGGAAGTATATACGACTATACTCTGAGATCATGACCCCTTATTTGTACCCCCATGACGGCCTCATGGACAACACAAGTCAGGTAGATGTGGAAAATCCGGATTACGCACAGTTCCCTCGTTTTAAGAACGCCACTTACCAGGAGTGCGTTCTTGAGGAAGGAGAGATGTTGTTTATCCCGCAAAAATGTTGGCACTACGTAAGGTCATTGTCAGTAAGTTTCTCTGTCAGTTTCTGGTGGAAATAAAAAAAAAATCCTTTTTATTTTGTACTTTTGTTCTCCCATTATAGGGTTCCTCACTCCCGACTTCTTGGATGAACCTGTTGGCGACCTTGAACAAAATAGCTCTTTACACGACTTGAAAGCAAACTATAATCTTTATTGCTATCGATGTATTCTTTCGTAATGGCTGGTTATTATATTTATCTAACTCGAATGAGGTAATTTTCAAATTGTTTAAAGACACGAAGTTTACCTTGACAACTTTTTATCACACTCTGTTGTTGTCATGATCATAATTTTCGCATAATCCGCGATTGAGTGCATTAATTGGCTTGCTGGGTCATTCAAATCGCCTGTCTTTAAAAAATTCTCATTATCGCTATTTATCTAGGAGTAATTGCAGATCATTCTCAAATTTCATATGAAGATTTCCCTTGCTCCCTCGATGTGTATGTTTTATTTGAGACTCATCAGAAAAAACAAGATGGACACACGAACGCAATATTTCATTATGAGAATCAATATTTGTTATCGCTATTTCTCAACGTGCTAAAGAGATCTTTCTCAAATTTTAACTGGAAGTTCCCATTGGTTTGTTTTTGTGTATGTTTCATTTCGAAATGAATCGGTGAAACAAAATGGCCACCAGGTAGCCATCTTGGATTTTTAAATTTCAAGATTGTTATTTCTTTTTCTAAAGAAGCACAAAACAGATCTTTCTCGAAATTGATATGAAAGATCCCCTTCATCCAAAGTTGAACGTGTTTCATTTTGAGACTGATCAGAAAAAAAGATGGTCACCAGGTAGCCATCTTGGATTTCGAAACTTAAAGTTTGTTTTCACTTTTTTACAAGAAACTTAAGGATGAAAAATGAACTATTTATGAAAGGACGCTATCAAATCCAGCATAATAGAACATTTTATCTCATCTACCACAATATATATTTACTTATTTTATATCTATATAGTTAACGTACGTTTACTTGACCACAAGGTGCACAGTTATGTCATTACACTATATATGCAGTTTTGTAGGTCAGTGTTGACGTTTTATATCTCATCCAATCAAAACCAACATTACAAATCTGGGAAATTCGGTCTTTCGTTTCCTCAACTGAAACACGACAGCTAACACGAAATGTAGATGTAAGCAAAAAACTGTACACAAATTACTCAGTCCGGATACATTTATAAAATATATGTTTTAGAACCTTTATTTGATCTTTCTTGCCACTTCGTATGCGGTTGTGGTTTATAGCTCATAATCATGTATGGACCTAGAGTATAGAGGGATACGATGTATACGCGGTGTTCGGATGACCTCATGACTTGCTGTTTTACTAACGAACTGCCCTGTTCCTGTCATGTTTCTGTGTAAGTAACATAAGGGTCACTGTTGTCGTCAGTCGTGATGACACGGGATCACGGACACATATTACAAGACTTGAATCGTTCTCTGAGCAGGGCCCGCATTTCAGTGACTTACTTAATTTTATAGACTACGGTTGACTTGGAGTACAAGAGGGTATTATGTAGTATTTATTTTTCAACATGAAAAATACTTTGATATATTGACCATGTTTTCCTAAGTACTACAACTATCGTATACCTGCTTAAGTTCCAGAATTTTGTGATCAATTTGTTGAGAGTTATTGATAATCAACATGTCTTGCCTATAATTCAATTCAAATTGAAAATACATGTAAGTTGTGTTCGAGTTATCCCCCCTTCCTGGAAATGTTTTAATACATTACTAAAAATGAATGTCCGTAGTTTGCATCCGTAACTATCGAGTCCAAAGTGACTATATCAAAAGACGAAGGTTTCTCACCATAAGACGCGTGGTTCTTGAAAAGTAGCATACAGCCTTAAGTTGGATAGAGTATAGCTTCTAGGTAACATACACAGGTGGTAAATGTTATTTTGTGTTGCGTGACGTTTGACAGGATACGTTAGTATTTCTACCTGTCTTCCCTATAAATCATTATGTTAAGGACACAAAGAGTTTTTGTTTTTATAGCATACTGTTGTTATTTTCTGTAAGTGTAAGGTATGTTCAATTTAAATGCTTATCTGACGTAATTTTCACCTCCATAACAATTTCAGACAAGTTTAAAAATGAAACGGAAGCTATAAGGCTATGTTGTGAAAAATTGGATTCTTAAAATAAATACATGTAGTTATAATATTTATCATATATTCATATATTCATATATATAGTCTCATTTTAAATATAAATTTATAATATATAATTTATATACATGTATGAATATATAAATAATTGTCGACCAAAGAAATAGCAAAACGGTTGTTGGACCATTGTTATGGAAACGGTATAGCATTTTCAACGGGGGCCCTTTTTAATACACAGAAAAGAGAAAATGCACTGATATGAACGAAACTCTATAGATTCCGTATTTATAGCGATCCCCTGTTTAATGACTGTAGTTGTGGAATTTGCATGAATCGTTAGCCAGGAAAAATAACATATATGTAAAACCACTGAATTTTCTTTTTGATGAAACGGTGACCGTGTGGTTAAGGCGTCTGACCGTCTACGAACACTAGACCCCCACCATGGGGCAGTCGCCAGGTACTGACCACGGGTCGGGGTTTTTTTCCGGTACTTTCCGAGGCTTTCCTCCAACACCAAAACCTGGCACGTCCTTAAATGACCATATCTATTAGTAAGACGTGAAACACGAACACGGCAAACAAAACTCTCCCTTTTACACCTATGTATTGGTTTACTTATGGTATGATTGTGGCAGGTGGAATAATTCTGTAATTTGTGCGAGATTGTTACATGATAATTAGCTATTGTGTACCTGCAATGGTCGTATAGTGGAGTCTCCAATAAGTGATACAGCCGTAACCGACTTACGCAAGCGCACTATATCTGGAAAAATTGTTGTCAGATTCAGACGTCAACATTGCGCATCAATTAAGGGTGTTTTTATCAAAACAGCAAGTACATATACCGATGGATATTGTTATGTTATAATTCATTCATTAACTGAATTCGTTATGTCTTTCTGTTGATACCACTTAATGCTCTCAAAGAGTTATGAGGGGTACGAACCTACATGGGTGCGTTTGTAATCAGCTATACACAATAAATAAATAAAACACCATTTGTGGTAATTCAATGACAATGTAATAACGAAGACAAGAGACAAGACGATAAAAAAATAAATTAATGGTCTAACAAAGAAATCTCACAGATATTCTGTCATGATTCAGAACCGGAAACTCTCCGGATACGTCCCAAACTAATCGAACGGCGTCGCCGTAATCTGTGCCGTACATTTTAGGAGGGTAGGAAGTTATTTGCACTGCCCCGGAACAAGGAACAAATCTGCCCGATTTTCGACAATACGGTTTACATACTCGTCCGCACTCATCGTATGTAGTTAAAAGAACTTCCGTTAAATGTTTTTCTGGACTTTTTACAGCTATATAAACAATTGACGAAGAAAAAGGTTGCCTCGCATCAAGAAGTGCGAATTCACGATAAGTTCCGTGATAGTTAAGCCCATTGCTGTGAACCATCATTTTCATGAAAACTGAATCTTTTCTTTCCGCTTTACAGAACTGAGCTCCTTTGCCGTCTTGTGGGATAAAAAATTCCTTCAAACTAGCATATTGTGTTGGATCATACATGTCAACATTATCAACAATTTTTGAGTTTTGAATTGGAAAAACGTTGAACTTTTGGAGTTGAGGATTTCGCTTCAACACGATTTCAACGGGTACGTAAACCCAGACCCGAGTATCCGTCAATCCGTTCATTTCGAATATATTTTGTATGGCGTGCGGCGGTTCTTTCACCGGACAGATTTCGCCCATACTTCTGAAAATCTGTAGATGGTTCTCAGCTCCCTTTCCATTTCCATTTCCTTTTCCCGAACTCCTTTTTGCTCTGTTGCCGAAGAAATTAGGCGGAAATGGTGGCATTTGAGGCGACTGTTGTGGAGATGACGGGGATTGTTGCGACCACATGTTGGAAGGCATTGGCCTACTACGTGACTGGGGTCCTCCAGGGGGCATTTGTCTCCCGCGTGCTTGGGGTCCTCCAGGGGGCATTTGTCTCCCGCGTGCTTGGGGTCCCACAGGGGGCATTTGCCGTCCACGTGATTGAGCTAAGTTGTTATTCATTGGACCTCCGCGTGTTCTTGACGCACTTCCGGTGCGGGGAATCGGTCTTTGTCGTTGGTTGTTGCCGGACCGGGGCGTTGGTCTGGCTCCAGATGTACCCATTCTGGACGGATTTCCGTTTCCAAACGCTTGAGATTCGACTGCAGTAACACTCACGCAGTTAGGCGACCCGAATCGAACCTCGCACCGGAGATACTTACTACCGCAAGTTGTCTGACGATATGTGCACGTGGGAGAGTTCTCATAGGTGTAAATCTGTGACGTATATATGTCACTCAGACCATGAATCATGTTGAGTTTCCCAAAACCCATCTTTGAATTCGGAGACTGTGATGCCGGACCAAACCTCCGTGGATAGTCCGTTGTGGGATTTACTCCGGCCCTGCGCTGGTTCACACGAAAGAGTTCCCACAAATAATCCACGAACGCGTGATGAAGGAAAAATACAGGATCAAACGCGGAGTGTTCAGCTGGCGCCATTAGTCCACCAATCCACTTATGAACCTCTCCGTGTCGGATTTCAAAGTCAAACGGAGGCTGCGCATGCGGCTCGGTTATGTCTGACATCCGGACTCGCGAGATTATCGGTTGCGTCTGTCTGTTCGACAGTAACTGACCTTCTTGGCCTAAATTCCTGACTAGGGGCCCAGAAGGGGTTTGCCAGTAAGCGAAAGGTCCACTGGCGACTCTCCCGAAGCCGTTCCCGATGAATTCTCCCGTCCACATGACGGAAAGACTCGGATTGGTAAGGCGTTCGTCCATCCGGGAATCCCAATACGGCAGAATCACTGAAGGAATTTTCTGGCGGAGAGCATTCTCGTATCTGGTAAAAGAAAATTGAAAGTCGAGTGAATTTTCTTCTCAAAAATTTAATACTTGTAGAAAGTACCCTTTATTTATGTTTTGTTTGATATATTATATGAATGTCATGTAAAGTTGGTAGGATTATCTAGTAATAATGCCGTAGAGTGGTAAACATATTAATTATGAACGCCAACTGAAAGCAGTTCAATGCCAATTTGGTTTGTTCCAGCTTCAAATACATTTATTTTATACATAGTTAAATGGAATATTTGTCATCAACTGATTCGAAAGGAAGCTGATGAAATAACTTAAAACTTTGTTCGATAAGATGGCTCAGAGTCCGTAATAGCCGATACTTGCATGATTAGCATGACCCTGTATCATATGTTAATACTTCCATGATAAGCATGACCCTGTGTCAATACGTACATGATTAGCACGACCCTGTGTAGAAACTCACATGATTAGCATGACCCTGTGTATATACTTATATGATTAGCATGACCCTGTGTCAATACTTACATGATTAGCATGACTCTGTGCCAGCCTAGAAAAGCTGCGCCGTGATGGATGTCGTCTCCTAGTTTCTGATGAAGATTTGCTAACGCGTCATACCGGTTTGGCTGAATAGACTGGAAAACAAATGTATATCAGTTTCAAGAAAAAAACTCTTAGATGATTCTTAGGGTATGTTTACTTAACTATTAAAGCAACGACTATACAACGCTGCTCTGAAAACTGTTATTTGTTTATTTATTTGTATCTATTTTTCCCCTTTTTTTTAGAAACGCTTGGTTGAATATGAAATAGAACAGTTTTGTTAACCTAATTGGATAAGCATAATGTCGCTTTTCAAAATTTCAATTTGTGTCTTTCTCATTCCATCCGTTTATTTCCCGCCATTTCTATTGTTGCCCATTCCACTTTGCTACTGAAAGACATTACATATTTACTTTTGTTTTGTATTGATGGTCCGAAAAATTGAAATAATTAAATAACCAATAAATGATAATAATAATAATTCGAGGTTCTTATATACCACTTTATCACAACCTAGTTAGTAGGTCGTCTCAAAGTTGTTCATAAAATATTATCCGTGGTTATAGGGCCTTTGCAACTATAATATCTTTCCCAACTCCCCGAGGAGCATATAGCCGGTGCTGCCATTTCGGCGCTCACAGCTTCTAGCACTGCCCAGTCACGTACTCAAATTACAGCTGAGTAAACTAGAACACGTTGAGTAAAGTATCTTGCTCAAAGATACCACACAGTGCCGTGACGTGACTCGAACCTGCAACCCTTCGGTTATGAGCCCGGCGTCCTACCACTAGACTACCGTGCCTCCTTGAAGAGCGACATAAACTTATATTGCCCAAAATTTATATTTTCGCGTCATCATCTAAGGAGAGTCATTCCCAAATAGCTTGCCAGCACAGCGACATTATATTAATCCGATATGGACACTTTTCCAAAATTCAAGTACCAAACAATGTCATGATAAAATAAAAATAAAGTACTTTTTCGTAGGAGAATTACTCACTGAATCCGCCTTGAGCATCTGTATCGCACTATGGTAATTCCGTCTTTCTGTGTCTGTAAGACGGCGATACTCTTGCCGAACTCTCAGTGGCTCCGCCTGTCGCTTCCGCCTTTCTCCTTCCGTAATGCGCAGTAGCTCATCCACCCATTGGTTTGTTTCACTGGAGATATTATGCCACAACCGTCTTGCCATGTGCCACCGGAATTTCTGTACACACCAACTGTGGCTGCAGTCCCATCGTGGATCGGTGGCGTTGATATGAAAACGTTTTTCTTCAAAACATTTTAAGATTTCTTCAGGTGGAAAAATAGCTCGGAATCGAGCAGACACGATATGGATAATGGCGGCAAGGCCAAACACTGATACAGCACACAACTGCATCTGAAAACGACCAAATTCAGCACGTATAAATAATTAAGTTTTCAAAAATGTTGTTCGTATCAAATAAATAGCTTACGATATATGAAATCAATAAATGATACCAATAAAGTTGCAAGAAGCAGTATGAGAAAATGCGAAACAGTAAATAAAATTGTAATAAAAAGACATAAATCAGCGAAAATAAAAACGACAAATATGTTTTGGTATATATCGAGCTCATTAATATAACCGAAATACATTAAATGTGTTGTTTTTTTCTTGCTCTTTATAATGTTGGTCGCCTAATAATTATGAGGTCGTGACATTTCGTAAGTTTTAATTATTAAGAGCTATAAACCATCTAATTATGACACGTACATCATTTCACGGTAATTAACCTAATGATTTAATGATAATTTAATTATCTACGCATACGTATACCTACCAACAAACTACGCCTTGTTAAAGAATACCTAACGGCTATCTTTATATATATATAATTAAAACATTTCATAACTAGATCTGCGACTGTTTTGTAGTTATCTCCCTTGTTTTAATTATAGCTGTTTATAATATCTTATTTGTATAATTTATCATATCCTAATAAATAAATAATTAACTGGTTAATCCTGAATTAACATCTTTAAATAAGGGTTTATTACTGTATATTTATATTATGAATTAATGTATATTTGTGTATGTAACGAGTCAACCGAATGGATTATTTAACCCATTTTCATGGACACTGAGAAAATAAAGAATGAAAGATGAGTATTGTAAAAAATTTGAGTTACAGAATGAATAAACAAATTAACAAACGAAATAAAAAAACAATATGATGAATGAATGAATAAATGAAGGAAAGAAGGAAAAAATGAATGAATGAATGATCGATTGTATTAATATTAAATAACGAACATACGAATGAATGTAGAGACACTTGAACGAACGAACGAAGAAGGAATAAAAATGAATGAACGAATGAATGATCAAATTTAATCACAATTAAATTACGAACGAACGAGCGAAGAAAGAATAAAATGAATGAATGAATGAACGAATGAATGCTCGAATTTATTAACTATTAAATAATGAACGAACGAATACATGTTTGAAAGAGTTAATGAACAGACGAGCTAATGAACATGTAATTGAATGAATTATGAACGAAGGAATAAAAGTACAGTGTAATATGACAGCTTTCAAAAGTTTAATACGAGATAGTTTATACAATGCCCTACTTTCTAACAACATAAGGGATTTAAGAAATTTCCTCGTGTATTGTATTGTCTTGGATAAATAAAACAATATTTTTTAAAACTCTGAAACTAAACAATTGCGCTTTTGCCTGAACGTTTATTTTACTTTCCTTCTAAAATTATAATATGAATACTATTTTTTTGTTTGTTTAATTGTTGTATTTTAATTTAACAAGACAAAATGTAGGATGGAACACACATATTGGAGAATGTACGACACAAAATAAAAAATAAAAAAACACCCTAAAATGTCGATATAAGAAATACATTGTAGTCGATGTTTATTTGAAATTGTTCAAATAAACAAACTTATGAGGTGTGTTATCAAAATTTCCCTATAAATGCCGCCACTTTCAGATATTGATTATTTTTTAATGATTTTGACATTTTGAAATAATGTCATACGTATATTAACTTAAATTTTTGTCATGAGAGAAACAAATTATTCGATTTTTCATAAGCGGTTTTAGATTAGAGTCATTTTTGCAGAATGCCGAAGTTAATATTTGAAAATTCCCTGAACAGATAGGTGAAAATACTGAATCGTTACTCGCTTGTCTTCTTTTTCGTTGCCAGTATAAAATATTCAAATTGGACTGAAATCACGATTATTTTATTTTAAAATCCGACCAATCTTATTCATTTGAATCATTATTTTTTTTACTTTTATATTGCTTAAATGTTTACCAGACATTAAAAATAGACAGTTGACTGAACTTTAAATGTAAGACGAGTTGAAATTCATTGAGTAGTACTACTTTCTTTTTTGTAAGTTAGAAACTTTAAATTTATAAAAAAAAAAAAACTTAAACTAGTACATACCATGCCTTGTTATCAGTGAAGCTCCTTGGATACGTCAATCACATCACCTCGCGAGAAATCGATGGTTGATAATTTTCCCTTATCGATAACTTAAGATTGACTCAACGCCAAGCAAAAAACTATTGTTACTCTTCATATACATGTAATATCGTATTGACATGCGCAGTTAGCCATCTTACTCAATGTTTAAAAAAAAATCAAGACATATTTTAAATCAGTGTCACACCACTGCCGTATGCTTAGAAAATGACGTAAAAACTCAAATAGCTTTATAATAAATACATTACGGGATCCTAAAGGTCAGAGGTAATTAGTATTCATGAGTGACATTACCCAAAGTAGATATTCTAAGTCATATTTAGTTTATGATTAAGATATAAAGTAGACAAGGTCAAACTGGTTCAAAGGTCAAATTGATCACTCCAGACAATACTTACACCACTGTACAGGAAATTGGAAAATAAATTGTCAACATTTGAAAAGAACCAAAAACGGACGCTACACTTAATTTAATGTCTTTATTTAGAATAACGCTGCTGTACCGAGCATAGTCAGCTTAAGACAAAATAAGTTTTTATTTCAATCTGGGATTTACTCCCTTATTATTTGAACTGAACACAATATGGGCACACCCGGGAATTCGAAATAAATACTGTCTGATAATGTACATAAAATACCCTTAATTCTAGACATATTAGGCAAAACAAAAAAAAATGTAATTTTACTGTCCAAGCTAACTATACTTGTAATTTGTTTATTATGATAGGGAGGGAGACGTATAGGCCAAAGCATTCCTTTTTTAAGTATACATGTATATACCTTTATGACAGTTTCAATGATAAGAATTATTACTGAGACAAAGGTTGTCTTTATATAGAAATAAATTTATAAACTAATTTAAATTGGCTTTGAATACGATAACCTGTTGTAAGTTGAAAGAAAATATATTCGTAAAATATTACAGAGGCTCGGTAAAATCAGAAAAAAAATCTTAAACTCCTCTCACAAATCCCATATGAAATCGAAATTCGTTCTAGATCGTTTAGGCCCAAAAAATATATGTTTAATGTTTCAGGTAACTGACAAAAATTACAGTTTTTCTTTCATTATT
>JAUMHH010183655.1:0-31150 GCA_032359455.1 Chlamys rubida | reverse complement strand
GGCGTGTGTTTGTGTCGTGTTGGCTTCTATCTCTCTAGGCCGTGTGTTTGGTTCGTTTTGGCTCCCTCTCTATGCTGTGTGTTTGTTTTGGCTCTCTCTCTAGGCCGTGTGTTTAATTCGTGTTGGCTCCCTCTCTAGGTCGTGTGTTTGTTTTGGCTCCCTCTCTAGGCCATGTGTTTAATTCGTTTTGGCTTCCTCTCTAGGTCGTTTGTTTGATTCGTTTTGGCTCCTCTCTTGGCCGTGTGTTCGATCTGTTTTGGCTCCCTCTCTAGGCCGTGTTTGTTTTGGCTCCCTCTCTAGGCCGCGTGTTTGTTTTGGCTCCCTCTATAGGCCGTGTGTTTGTTTTGGCTCCCTCTCTAGGCCGTGTGTTTGTTTTGGCTCCCTCTCTAGGCCGTGTGTATGTTTGGCTCCCTCTCTAGGCCGTGCTTGTTTTGGCTCCCTCTCTAGGCCGCGTGTTTGGTTTTATGTCTGCTTCGCTTCTTATTTGTTTATGTTGGTTTTCCTTTTTGTTTGAATAATGGTTGTATGTCTTATTGTTGGTTTAATGATCATTTGGTTTCCCTTACAATATTATATTTTATGCAGTTTAGGTTTACCATATTTGGTATTAATACCCGATAAGTAAGGTACATTTGTTCTTTGTTGAATGAATTCCATTTTATAAACCCTATATTTTGAGAATAACAGGGGAAAACATCTGCAGGTAAAGTTCAGTTACAATAAATCAAACAAACTCTTTATTTTCAATTTTATCTAAACAAAAAAACCCACACTTTTCCATGTCTTGTTTGACCACAAAAGAAATGGAGATGGATACGAATTTATTATAAACTGGTTTACATGAATGATTTACTGGTTATGATGAAAAATTAATTTGAGGAAAACTGTAATATTGTGTGAATTTCAAAGTGGGTAATATGTTAGGGAGTAGGCTGTATAGCATCATTCACCCCTTACTGAGGCAGGTTAGTTAATTACATTTACATAAAGCGTTACTTGTCAGGTTAACCGGTTTTATGGTGTTTATGGATAGTTTTTGTTTAATAAAGTAATTAACTCTTTTGATGTTTGCTCATAAAAATGAAAAGTACATCATTGTCACTTTTAATGTGATATGCCTGGAGATCAAAATGTTTATAAGTCAATACATCGTCCAGTTATTATGTTGGGTTTCCGCTCCTTCCATGTATTTACTGTATGAAATTAAAGATCTACATTAGAAATCAGTCAACACCCTGGTAAACTTGGGTATCACTGGGTGGGAATGTTGCAAAGCAGTTTATAGAAACATCATACTTTAACCCTTTCACCACTGTAGACCATAATGGACTGATCCATATCAATGCATGGTAGAGTCTTCTAAAGTTACATAGGGGTGAAAGGGTTAACTGTGAGATCTGTGAAAGTACTTCTTCTGAAAAAAACTATTTTGTTATGTCTGAATATAATAAAATTATGTTAAATGATGATTAATTCAGCAGTATTCTCATATGCTCACTGCTTTGTTTCATTCAAAAACAAATAAAAAGTCAATGAATTATTGTTTTTTTTTTATTATAGTTATATGGAAATCAACAAATATATAACAAAATATATACTGTACACCTTTTCTTATAAAATTTAACAAAACTATGATGAATGACATTTTTCTCTAATGAATTGGATATTTGCCCTGACCATTTCCCAAAATACATGTACCATCAATATTTGTGCTTGACACATGGTCAAACAGAATTTAAACATGAAGTATTGCCATTTTATACTGCGCCATACAGAATTGTGACGCTGCACGGTCCAGGGAATTTGTACAGAAATACAGAGTCTGAGGTAGATAAAATAATAATAATATCAAATGGATTTATTTGTAAGATTTGTAATTATTTCAATCTGACAACAGAAAATTCTAAAATAATATGTAAACCCGAAATGGATTTTTGTGGATTTCTAGTAATGTTGGTCATCATATATATGTTTTTGTTCTGATCATACCAAACTAATTGGTTAGGATACCATACTTGCCAACGCCCCCTATTTAGGAGGGAGACTCCCGATTTTGGACTCTTATATTTAATATTTTTAACCAGTGAATTTGCTAAACTATTCCTTTATTCAAAGGTCTAATTGTTTCATCTGAAAGAACAACTTAAAATATGTAATTTTATGTAATATATGTAATCCCTCCCAAGGAAATTAAAACCTTGGCAACTATAGGATATCCCACTACTATAAGGAATAAAACCTATACCCCTAAGGGTTACTGGTAAAAAATGGGTCCCTAGGTAAAAATGTTATAAAGTGTTGTAGCTTATATGTTTTGTGAACTTAATCACTTGTTTGAGAAATTGTGAAAATTGCATTAATTTTTTGAAGGCCGATTTGTTCTAGCCGGCCTTCAATTCCCAAAGGGTGATATTACCCTCATACGTGTACAGTTAACATTCCGTTTTAAATACACATGTGTAATAATCATAAATGTCAGCATATTGCATCAATTTAAATATTCTATCATTTTTACAAATAGATAACATATATATAACTGTGCAGATTAATAAAATAAACTCATAAGTTTATGTTTGTACAATTTGCTTTTAAAACTATGTACATCATACTACGGCATCGTCGGAAACCCACGTTTGATTCATTGTATTATCGTTTATTGATAAACGCTAGTACCATCGAACGTTGGTTTCCTACGATGCATATATACTACAGTAGCTATTTATGTACAATATTGCACTCATTCATACACAACACAAGAGTAACACTGCCATAGTAAAACGGCCATCAACAACTGATAAAACATCAATTTTACATTGAAAAAATAATGGAAAACGTAGCCGAGTGTGGTAATGGTAAATATATGGTAGAACAGCTTTGTTTTTTTTGTCTCTAGAAAAGGTTTATACCCAAGTATGTCTAAGTATGCCAAGATGCACCTATATACCAAGATGTGCCTATATTAGCTACTTCAAGCTAACAACGGTGTCGAAGAAGAGGTAAACAGGTAAATCAGTCGATTAAAATACCCCTGTGAACAATTAAGATACAGTGGTGAAGTGAACATTTACAACCAAATATAATATAAAACTTTCTTTCAATTTTAGAAAAAATTTAGTACAAACCTTACATCCTAACCTGTCATTTAAATTGTTCTGTCTATGAACAATAAAACCTTGGGTGGGGGGATTTTTTACCTGTAGGACAGGTAAACAAGTTTGAAAGATAAACAAACTTTACTTTTGTATAAAAAAAATCTTTTCTTTGCAAATGTGATGTGTTAGTAACAGACAAGCACAGTGTAATTATTAGCACTTTAATTACCTTGTAATTTGTGGACAGTTTTCTCCATTTTTTATACCCCTCAGAAATTGGTTTGTACAAGATCAATAGGGACTCGGGGTTTGACCTAAAAACCTAACAAAGAGGGAAATAATGCCCAATATCTCGACAACTGAACATTGAAATGACAGAAGGTGGCATATTGACAAGAGAATTTTACAGCATTCTACACCCACAGGCGAATCTCGAGACGTGAACAAAGCCGATACAGAGAAACAACATTCCACGTAACCCAATGAAAGGAAAACCCTAGATGCTTCAGTTGAGGAAAAAAGGTGGATATTTATTCTTAATTCGAAATAAAATTGAACCTTTGAATTTTTGTGAATAATGATTTTAAATGGTTCAGTACCGACACGCTAAGCTTGTATGTGATGATGACATTATTATCAGATCGTGCCGTACACACTTGTATATACAGAGTACCTGGTGCATATACATTAGGTGGACAAAGGTCCAGGCCAGCCTGATACATGTGATCTGTAATCTCTGTAACAGAGTGTTATTGATCCTACTGTAGGATAGAAGATTCAGTACAGTCATCATGCAATGGATAAGTCAGAAGGGATACACAATCTGTAACCCTCAGTATATCCAATCATCGAACAGTTCACAGTCATACCTAGCGTTATAATTACCAAACAGGCAACCCTTCTTCGTAGGATTTTCACAATCCATGAAACTTAACCTGGAAATTCAGGTGAAATGCTTTAACTGAAATTTGTAAATGTTTATTGAAAATCAATAAATGTAATTTTCAAATGTTTTCAATGTGAATTTCATGACAAGTGAAAGCTGCCTGTTATATCATTGAACCTTAACTCATTCACCCCTGAACACACATTTGAACTCTGCTAATTCAAAGGTTGGAGTAGTTCATTATGAAATTTCAGGGGTGAATGAATTAACACATTAAAACATTGAGGTCCATATTCATGAAACCATTCTCATGCTCAAACTCAAGATTCTGTGCTCAAGCAATTTCTTGTTCCATCTATAAATTAATAAAAGTTCACTATTTTGTCAATGATTTGGGAGAATTTAAGAGAGACTGAAAGACAAATATCTTTTTTCAAAGTTAACACTTTACTTTTTGGTCACATGATTTATAAAAGCCAGTTACAAGAAATTTAATTTGAGCACAGAATCCATGCTTGAGCGACAAT
Source organism: Chlamys rubida (assembly GCA_032359455.1). Lineage (NCBI taxonomy): Eukaryota > Metazoa > Mollusca > Bivalvia > Pectinida > Pectinidae > Chlamys > Chlamys rubida. The sequence goes on along the minus strand of JAUMHH010183655.1, from coordinate 26,645 downwards.
GAGAACAGTTTCATGAATACAGGCCCAAGTCTACACTAAATTCTACTAAATCTGGGGCAAGATTTACAACATGATTATATTAGTTCAGCTTTGTTCCATCAGAACTCGATAGTCCTTCACACTGCATTGGTTAGTTAACATAATTATCACCTCTGAAACAATTTGTCAAATCTTTCAACAGGAACACATATTTACAAAGTAATCTTGCTGCATGTGTGATATATAAATGGTTAATGTAAATTTCCAACAGGTATGGATATTATTTCTATTATAAATTGTGGTGTTCATTTGTTATATTTTGCATGTTATTGATATATCCTGTCCATGTATACAAAGAATGTTAAAACATACTTTTGAATGTATTTATGCATCTACCACGAAACAATTATACGAAATCTATAGGAAACTTTACATTCAAATATTTGTTGACTTTTGTTACACATGATATATATCATGAATGAGATATGTACGTGGTCTAAATGTCAATCTGTTGGGATAGTGTTTTGTGTATTCATGACTTCCAAAACAGGGAAATATTTCTGCCACCTTATATCGTGCATACATTGTACATGTGTGTTGGAGTATTCTTGATCGGTGACAATCTACCGTTAATTTGGGGATCTATCGTCTTGGCAACCACAACCTTAGATAATGAGGTAAAACTAATTATATGGATTTCCTATAGACATATATGTAAGTTGAATTCATACATAACATGTCAGCTCAGAAAAACTACCATACGTGTACTAAGCATCCTGGATCATCTAGCTACATATGTACAGCAACATCTACACCGTATTAATTAAAATTTCTCTTAAAATATTCAACTTCAACTTTCAGTCATAACAAGTAAAATTTATCTTCGTTTTAATAAATAATAAATATTTCTCAATGATAAAGCAGTTTGTTAATTTTAAGCTGATCCTTGACTTTATGGTAATATTCTTCTATCAGTAAAATCTCAGTTGGGGCCAAATTATTTTTTTTATTTCATGATTTCAAAAATTGGTAACTTCAAATAATCTCTGTGAATACAAAAAGAAAAATCACTAACATTTCTATACATATATTATGTATAAGATGTTAGCGAGACAAATTTTTAAGGAAGACAGGGAGCGTTTGTCTAACCCAAAATCAACCAAATAGCTAAATAAATAGTTGAATCCATGGGGCATTGTTACCGGTAAATAAATGTAATACATTTTGGTAATAAATACCAGATTTTTTGTGGCTGCATCAACAAGGTTACTCTATACAATTTATCATATATAAATAACTTTACCTTCAAAGTATTTATTTATGCACAGTGAACTCCAGATAATATCACATTCTGCTTAATGTCACATTTTTCTTTATGTCACACTTTCCTTTCAATTATTATTACTACATAACATTAACTCATTCCCCCCTGAAGTCACATTTGAACTCTTCCAATTCAAAGGTTGGAATAGTTCATTATGAAATTTCAGGGTTGAATGAGTTGAGAGGGAAGTGCTGTACAATAACGGGGAAAACAAAATGTCATACTGGTCCCCTGTGATCTTAAATGTTGGAAACTTTATCAATTGATGAAAAAGTGACCAGTAACCAATGTTATATACATATTTCTATATTATGAGTTCATAGCTGGACTCACTAATACCATCCTCTTCTTCATCGAAAGTCGTTTCAAAGTTACTAGAGCTTAAGTATTCCTGTGGAAATGCACTGTCACCGGACTCACTACAGTTGTACCATGCCTGGCCCCGGGGCGAGTCCACGTACACTGGGTCCGTCATTCTCCGAGGGTCCCGTATGATGGACTTGATGTCTTTTCGGTAGGAATATACACACACAGGGTCACTGACAGCAAGCTTTTTATCCCTATCATCCTCCTTTTCCTCCTGAATAACATCCTCTTTTGACATTACACTTGATGCCCGAGAATATTTACGAATGAGTTTGTAGGATTTCATGTTTCTACACATAGTGCATTCTGTAGAGTCTGATGCTAAGGATGTCCGATCTCTACACTTTGACCGGCTACTTTTCATTTTGGCAAGAACTGTTATGGGAAGTTGATAAACCGACTCCGTGTGGTCGGTACTGTAGCCGTCCGAGTACCAGTCTTCCAGATTCTGGTGAGGAATTGGTCGGAAACCTGGCAACATTTTGTTCGAACATGGATCGAATCCTAAATTGTCTTGTGGTAAGTTATCCCAGCTGTCTGTGAGTAAGCGAGTCTGACTGTTGACAGGACTACCACTAAACCGTGGAAGGGGTGTGGAAGTAACACTTCCATCTGACGAGTCACCACTGGCACTCGACCCTGTAGGTACAGTTGGCGCTATATAAGACAACATGCTTTCAGAGTCGTAATGGTCTTTGGGTGCTGCCAAGGACTGCGCGTCAGTTCTGATAAACCGTCGGTGACTGTATGTACCGTTAGATTGAAAACTCAAAGTCTTCCCTGTAAATGGACTGACGTCATCCTCCTTGTTCTCCTCCTGTTCTTCCTTCCCAGAACAAGACTCGGCTGACAAGGATTTCGACTCATTTTCTGAATCAATGAATGAGTCTTGGAGGAGATTTTTGTAATAGTCCCCGTTATTCAGAGCCTCCTGGTATTGGGAGATCCAGCCGGCACTGAATGGTCGCTGTAACATCTTGTTGTGTTTGACACAAAGACTGAGCTTACAATTGATACATCCGTCCTGTACACACAAATTGGAATGGTTCTTTCTTGACATATCTGATCCCGGAATGTGGAAAATCTTGTAGTAAACCAACATGGACACGACGGATATGAAAAAAGACGAACAGATGATAAACAGCAGAGTGTAGACTTTGAACATATCCACCAATCCTTGCATGCTCAGGTACCATACGGCCGTCAGAACTCCGTTCTCAAAGAACATGATGACATAATAGGTTATGTAACGAAACTGAGCACTGTCACTGCTGAAGTTTACATGGCAAAACACATAAATATAGGATATCAACATGCACAGGAACAATCTGTAACAACGGTTGACCTTGTTAATCTCGAGCACGCCGAGAAAGGACGTACAGATACAAACCAGCATGGTGAGCCAGTGTAATCCCGTCACCACGAACACCCAGTAATGGTAGACCGACGCAAACACGGCCAGGGACAACACACGCGAAACAAGCTCTCCCACTCTCCACAGCAACCTGAAAACTGTTCCCGGACACGAAAGGGCTAAGTTTTCAATATCATCAGTTTCACTGCGGCGTCTGAAGCAACTTAGAGCCCAACACGTCGAAAAAAGCGTAACTATTGCGGCACTTATTATGATCTTGTCCTCAGCTCCTTTGAAGATAATAAAATAGGCCTGGATTCCAAGGATTGGTAAACTTGCCGAAAACGCATAAAACAATCTTAACAGCAGAAGATCTGCTAGGTCTCTCTTTTTCCACAGGGCTTCTGTTTCCTTGAGTATCCTTATGTGTCTCCAGACGAAGCCCAATTGGAGGATGTGTATGATGGCAGTGGACAAGGCCTGCCAGCAGGTGAGGTGCTCGCCGCGCTTCTGGAGGAGTAGCAGTGCCGATACAAGCTGTACCAGCACCATCGGCAACATCATTAATCCCAGCACCACCGTGAACCACGTCTCCAGGGACGGGAACAGATACACCACGAAAAACGTGTTCAGTACCACTTCACCAATGTGGAGTAATAATGATATTACAATGTAAATACTGAAACACACGGGTAAACACAGACACCCCATGGTTTGTGTCGTTTCTACTTTTCCAACTGTATGACGATGAATCACATCTAGTCCATTATCGTAGCAATTATCACGGCCGCTAACACGTCCACTTTAATGTCAGAACTGAAGGTATCATCTGAAACCTGTCAACTAGGTATCAAATAGTCACTAAGTGTCTTGTTACTTGTATAGGATAGCACATCAAAGGTGACCAATACAGGCATCAAATACACGTCTCCCTTAGAAAAGTTTCGAACTTCACAGGAAAGTCCTATCTCAACAGCTTACATCCACGCAAGGTATAAGTGTAATCAGTCTAATGTGTCCATGCTTACGCTCATTACGGGTAGCCATGACATCCGGCCGTTCGTCTGGAATGTAGCCCTTTTTGTCCCAACTCTTGGTAACACTACCAGCCCTACAGCCGAAACGGAGGGAAAGCACAATGCACTGTGGTATGTCCCCCTGCAAGTCTACCTCTCCTCGTACAACCCTGCTGGGTCGGGTTTCCCTTTAGGGGCTATCCTGTGGTAGGGTACCACAATAGAATTCCAGGGTGAGCAAGTTTACATGGTGTAGATGATTTACATTGTATAAATAATATATGGTCGAGTTTTCATCACAAATTGTGTGCAGTCATGCTTGTTCCGAATAGCATTATAGTCCGTCGATAAATCTTTCATGTCCCCTTTTATAGTCGCACGGCCGACAGTGAACGTATTCCAATAGAAACTGCTCAGCTACAACAAGAATTTAGAAGATGAAACTTTGCGATGTATATCTTTGAAAAAAGCCTTGTAGAAAGACGATATATGGTTCTGAATTAACAGTCCAATCTGTCGGTAAGACGATACGAAGGTTAGAACTCGGGTATTGTTCCACAGTAGTCGGCAATCTGATTGGAGAGTCTTTATCAGGGTGGAAGATTGAAAACTTTCTTCTTACGTCCAAAACTGAAACGAGAGAAAAACAAGAGCATTAGACCATAATACCTGTACAGATTACTTCAGGTTTTCCTTTAAATACAAAAAAAATGTTTTCAGAAATGTAGGCTATTGATTTTTTGTGAGTATTGACTGAACGGTAATCAATACGGCCCGACTACATCTGGGGTGTAGGCTAGCATAATAGTACACGACATCCCTACAAAAGATTCTCAATGATTACAGCAACCGTACAATGGGACAAAATAAAGACATTTTAGAACCTTAAGAAGGAAGCAGGTGAGGACGGTATAATTATAGTGAGTATCGTGACAGTGTTCAATCCTAACTTGTTCCACACACTCTCTATAAACCCCGGTACTCGGTCAAAACCATCAACACATCCTTCCTCAATGGTCTAATTATTGATGTTAAAAGGTTACTAGTTGTTGACATCCAATTCAACAATAAAACAAAATGTGGTATACAATATCAAACAAAATATTCGCGTGGATGTAATAATCTGCTCGTGACTATAGCGCACTTTGAAAATTATATCGTGCATAGAAAATATCCCACAAATTTTAAGTTAACATGAAAGCTCTTACAGAAGTTTTTTATTTTTCTAATTCTAACGTTGGTATGCAATTCTTTTAAACTTTACATAATATGAACAAATAGACAAATACATTCATACAATATCAATACAAGTAGCATTTAACTTAAGTAGATCAATTTTCATGATGAAAGGAAGAGGTAAGATCTTTTAAAATCTGCATTGCAATCTAAATTTTTCTGTGAGCTGTCTTGAAGAGAGTGTGAGCGAAATCAATATTTTACATTATACAGTATTAGATATAACCAAGAAAATACAGTACCACGTGTAAATAAATATGTTGCTACAGGTGTTTTCACACAAATTTTGCCACTTGGCCATTCTTTTTTTTAACCCTTTCACCCCTATGTAACTTTAGTAGACTCTACCATGCATTGATATGGATAAGTCCATTATGGTCTACAGTGGTGAAAAGGTTAAATTGGGTTTATGTAACATACTCCCTTACTTCTAGTACAATGTATTTTCAGGCAGCAAATGTATTCTCAGTGTATTTTTAGGACAACAATGCAAAGTGAGCCTATTCTTTTTCAATAAAAAAATAATATCAAACTTAACAGGTTTAGATTATCGAAGCCCGCAAATTTGCTTAGATTACCTGAAAGTTGTCATGTCATATTCTATACAAATAATTTTCAATTGGACTTTTATGAGGAACAAATTCTAAACAATTTTGGGTTTATGAATTTGAGCTTCTTAATAAGATTGAGATAAAAGAAAGGAACTTGAATTCCAGACACACCTGATACAGACATACTAAACACTAGATAGGGACATATTTCCAGTATTGGCAGGTGACAATGTGAACAAAAATGTCCATTGTTTTCTCAACAAAAAACAAATTCCACCTGTCACCATTTTACCCAAATGCTCAAATAATGTCCAGATATGTTACATTCTATAAACAAAATTTGTCAAATTTCATTTAAGTTCAATAACAAAAGTTACTGTGTTTTTGATAAAATTTCTGGGCAAACCTTTACAGAAAATATACGAGTTTTAAAAGCATTCAGAAATATTGTTTTTTCTATCGTAAACAGAGGTATCTGTTCCGATAAAATTGTTAGGGCGGTTTAATCGGGGAAATGTTATTTAAATGTCACAGGATACGAGCGCCGCCCTCTCTATCTCGGTAATCTTATCCTAGTAATTATCTTTACAGGGTACAAAATAAATCTGGGTTAACAACAATGGTTTAAGTTGTATGCCCCGTTCATTCATACATTTCTCTCTCAATAAATGATTAAACGTGTACTATATTCCTTCATACAGAAATGTCGGTCTTTCCAACCAAGCTCTAAACTTAATTGGAAAATAAAATCTGGATGCTGAACATTAAGATTTGAAATATTTAAAGTCCAAACGAAATATCAGCCCACTATTGCAAAGTGATAATGTGGCTATGTACAAAATGATGTGTAGGACCTTATAATTGAAAGGGGTTCTACCAAAGTAAAACACTTGACCATACATCAACGATCTTGTCACCTTTTACTGTGTGTCCTCCACTTCACACATACTTACAGGCGCAGTGATAACTATACCCCTCCACGGTTTTCAATTTTACACAAATAGCCTCGGAGAAATTGTCACGTTTGTATAGGTCTCTCATCACAATACATTGTATCTAAATACCGCGAATAAATAGCACAGCTAGGCATTGGTAACGTTTACAAACAAACTCCTTTTAAACTACAATAAATCTTACAGTTTTTTCCATCCATTCCTTTTCACAAGTTTTAAATCTTTAAAATCAACAGACCTGGTTGTACGTACACTGGGTAACCGCTACAGGACGACACTGTGGGGTTTTATGTATTTCTTGCTGCTCTGTTCACTTTTAAATAAATCTCTCTCTGACCTATTACTGTTATCAAGGATGAAACAAGTCACAAAATAATGTAAATTTTATTCGAAACGTGCAGATAATTTCAAAGTAAAAGCCATCTCCCTCATCTAGGGTAGTTAAATGTCAGCGTACTTCAGTAGAGTTACTGTCTGAACAATGAACAGCCAATAACACGGTTAGAAATGGAAATTGAAAAAAAAATGTAAGATTATCAGATATACATGTACGTATGAGTAACAACTGAAGCATCCTCATTCTCAAGGTCATTTGAGTGAACTTGTGACCTCTCCGTTTTATTGCCAAGTTCTACAGGTTATTTCTGTACAATCGTTGGAGAGTTATTTTACTGAATACAGATTTAGTATGACGATAAACAACATTTAACTTTACAGCTATTAAGATAGAAAACTCAATTTCATCATGAATACCGACATTGAGGACCGATACTGGTAATGTGAAAAATATTTAAGTAGGAATACAGGTGATGATACAGCCATTTGTTCCGATTACAAAGCCAGATTCCCCACACCTAAGTGACATGGAGATTTCTACACTCCGATACACACAACTCTGTTTCTGACACAGGGTCTATCTGATTGAATTGATATGGGAGACGGAAAGTGAGCTGAAATCTCCAATATGGAGACAGAGGTGGATGGTTCTTATAGTCAAGCAAACTTACCCACACAAAATAAACCAGGACAACTCTCTAATCCCAGAAAACCAGATTACTTGGAATTGTACATGTGTATCACAGAATGTCAATACTTATATAGACACAGCCGAATATTTCTTCAAAGACATTAATTGGGGCCAAGTTTGTAATAGTTTGAAACATATAAAGATCTGAAATGAGAGCAAACCGTTACTTCAAATTAGAGCAACTCAACTAATTGTAAGGTAAAATAATGCAAAGGTGCTGAGCATGCTCCTTTAAGTTACTTTTGAGACGTTTTTGGCCCTAAATAACCTTCAACTTCTTGTTTCACTGTGAATCAAAATGCATCCCTTTATCATAGTACATTAGTCTATCTTACATAACGTATGTAAATCGGCTCTTCCCAGCCGTCTCCCTCAATCTACTCACTTTCTGTAAATCTTTTCTCTCCCCTAGCTGTTACTTTTCTTCTTTCCCATTTTTCTATAATTTTTAAAGGAGACAGATTTACATAGTAAGTTTCAAACTTTTTTCTGAATCCTTGTTGCATAAAACGTATGTTATGAAATGTTATTATGAAATAAAATAAAGTTTAAATCAACTTCTTGTATTATGGGCACGTTAAGCCTTAACAAATAAACCAACGCTCAGTACTTTCGAAACATGAAGGACTTAATTCACCATCACCCAAAAATGCTCACATATACCGGGTAGCACACATAAAACTCTGGAGAGGAGCGTCCAGAGTCTACACATTTAATTTGTATCAATTATTTCTTTTTAACTGCTTTTGTTAACTCATTCACCCCTGAAATTTTATAATGAACTATTCCAACCTTTGAATTGGAAGAGTTCAAATGTGTCTTCAGGGGTGAATGAGTTAAATGATGTACAGGATAAAACTTGGACCACATGACTGACGTCATGATTTCTTCACAAGTGTGCGCACAATTGGCTGACAACAGTTTTTGTGATCGAAAATTACAGAAACAGGTAATTTATACAGAAATTTTAATCATGTAATATCTTAACAGGCAGAAGTAATGAAACAAATTAGAAATCTGAAACTTTGATGATAAATTGTCAAACTTGGTCCAGTTTGTCTTGATACAGAGTATGAATGATCAGTGATTGTATACCAACAAACACACCTGAATGTCTGAAAATACTGGTCAATGTGCAAGATATCATTGAACTCGCCAACATTAGTAGCATTCCACAGACGTCCCTGTGTGGGGCCTACCTGGGCCTAGATCTGCCATTAAGGATTTACAGAATCAATTACACCTTCCCTGGACCCGTATCATCGCAGCCCTGTGACAGGTGCCCCTTTAACCTCCCTCATAAGGATTCAATAAAGATGCATGAAAGGATATACCCGAAAACCATGGCTTATGTTTATTATTAATAACGAATCCACAACTTGTTTTTGAGGCTGGTTGACTTTCGGGGTTGTCTAATTTTTGTTTATGCATTTATCCGGTAGTACAATATGTCATCAACCGTGTAATGTCTAAAATGTTAATAGAAGTTTGAAAGCTACTTGTTTGTGATTCATCCATGCTACTTATATACAGGGAACAGAAGTGTTCTTTTATAATTAATATGAAACAACACAATACATAGAATTTATATCCACCACTTTGAGCACAATAGTACATGTAGCTCAAGTCCATTGCAGCAATCTGGTGTAGACAAACATACTTTGTGTGGGCTTGTCAATATATTCTGCAGATTAGAATACATTAATCTGCATAATGTTGGTTGATATGAAACCATTTTTCATGGAAATCAATTACCAGGTAACAATTCAGAGCCAGCTAGCCTCATTAATTGTGTGTAAATATGCATGCATCACATGGGCAATCAAACTTAGCTTGAGACTTGCAAATATACATTTGTATGTATTTGCATGTCATATGCCAAATACAATTTCTAATGGTTTGTAAGTGTTTTTCAGTTCTTTCCATTAATTACTTTGACAATGAATTTAGACCCAGATCTTCTGAACAATTTTTATCATTACATTTCTTGGTCATTAATTATTATAGAAATTAAATTTTTTAAAAACTTTTGATTCAAAAATTTTCTGCAAAATTGTTCCATTTTTTGAAATATAATTATTATTCTATAAAAAAAATCTTCTGGTGATTTTAATTACTAATTGATCATGTCATACAATTCCAATATTATATTCACTGTAATTAGCATCCAACACACTTAAAACATTGCCAGAAAGAAGGAAGGGTGCTTACTGAAATAATGAAAATTAGTTATGTCAGAGATTCCGAGGTTTGCAGTTGCGTTGTGTATGACGTTGTTACCGTCATGTCTGTTAATTATACTCTGCTAATTTTTGGGGTGGTCTACTGTTTATCCAACCACATTACTGTCAGCAATTTGAGAAAATGTGCAATTTTGTTTACCTGAGCGGGCCTGGTTTGAGGGTATGATTTCAATAAGTGCAGAAAAAGAAGGAAGGGTTTTAAATAGAACGAATACAGTAATACGGCCTCAGCTTGTTTTTTTCAAATGTGTATGATTTACCGTACCCCGACATTCCCCCGTGACATGTTGGTTACCCTACTAGTTTACCAGCCTTAGTAAGTGATATTACCTTTCACCTTAACGAGTTTTCATAATTCGTCTTTTCAATCAGTGTGAAAAGAATATGTACCAAAGTACAAATTTCATTTAAAATCTTGTCATATTAAAGTGATATGATATCGTAATTTCATGTTTTTTTAATTTAGATTTCCTTTAAGACCAGGTATTGAGGGCTTAGATGGGAATAATAATCTCCCGTGCCATAAAGAAGTTTTAGTACCTTATACAAATATATGTGGTACTTGTCAAGGTATGACATAGCGGGAATTTAGGCGACTTTTCATACAAAATAATTGCTGTTTCCTTGTCATTGTAATCACAGACAAAGCCTCTTTCAATATTTTGCAATATGATGCACTTGTAAAAATGCATGAAAATACTTTTAAATCATTTAGGTTTATTCCAGAAACCACTAATATTGATAAAGTGCTTTCTTGTGATTGAACTGAAATCATCCATGATATCTTTATATATCTACCAGCGTATGTACTTCAATCAATTTCTTTTATCATGTAATCTGCCAGAAGTCATTTATCACTATATCTGTGCTCGACTTTTACTGTCAATGTACATAAAGGTCTGATTGTGTTTTTCGAGGGTTTACTATAATGCTGAAAATCTACGTTAAGATGTGAATACCAATATTTTTACAGGCAGGAGTGCAATTTGCTTGCTTTAATTTCTAAACATTATGTTTACTTTTGAAATAAACCAGCTACTTTTGAAATAAAACAGCTAACACAACAAATCACTAATTTGGCCTTAATAATTACTTTTACACTTGATGTACCTGTTGATGTACCTGTTGATCTTGATTAGCTAAATGCCCTCAGGATCTGAGCAAACCTAATTTAACATTTAATTTACAAATATATAGATATATACTTATTGTACACAAAAAGTGATACATACCTGAGTCATTAAGTCTTATTTAATGAATGTTTGTAAATCATTTTTTCTTGAATTATATCCCCGAAATATTCTTCAGATCACATATGTAATTGGCGTTTACGTATAGGTACTATATATTCTGTGTAGGTATCAATGAAGTGCTACAGTTGTACCTGGCACCTGAGTTTCCGAGCTGTTCACTACATAGTTTCTGCCTGATTAGGGAGCTATATGCACCCGAGCCCCCATCTAGCAGGTATAGGAATGTTCACCTGTGTAGAACACCTTTGACACTACCTGAGGGCGCCCGTTGTAATTAACCTGTTCTGGTAACAAGCACACAGCTCCTATTGTTATTTCACAAGTTGTTATAACAAGGTAAACAGAGCTGAATCAAGTCGTGACAGTTGAGAATTCCACAGCGTAAACAAATGGCTATACAATTTTCTTCCTGATCACCTGAAGAATGACCTGTTTATAGAGCCAGCCGGTCAATCGATGTGAAAATACTAATTACAACCTCTCTATATCCATCGTGTATCGCATACCAGAAAATCCAATATTTCCCCGTCAAAGAACGTGCTAACATGTACCAGACAAGCAAAATCAATCAAGGCAACTAGTAAGAGATTTGTCTTTTCCGGCTGTTACCTTGTTAAAGGGATATTTCTTCATTGGCTGTTATATATATACCTGGTGTAATTGAAATTCACGGTCCATTAGCAACGTTATTTATCCCATCCCAGGAATATGGTAGGCCTGAATGATTTAAATCATGAACAATGAGTGACATCACACATAAATGTCGGAACCTTTTAGTAGATAAGAATAAATTCCTGTGTCAAATTTTAAATAAATATTCTCTTAAACACCAGAAACCATAGAAAGACTTAAAGGTGAATAGAACGATCTGGTGACAAGAGTGTTGGCCGCTTTTTCCATCTCGACAACAAACAAAACGTGATAAAACCTACCCCGAAATACTTCAAAAAAACATCACAGCTGCTAAATCAATTATATATAAAAAATCTGGATATGACAAATTTTGAAATAAGTAAATTGATTTTAGGAGTGATTAAATAAACCTTTAGGATGTCATCTGTATAGGTGAGTTTGTAGGTCAAAATAAAAAAGAAATATCGTAAACTTTAACCCACGAAAAAAGTTTGCAATTTATCAATACAAAATATCCGAAATATTTTCAACAAGACAGAGAAGCCCTTTTCTGTGGTAACCTGTAACACAGAGGTATGTGGATGTCATGACCGGTGTTTGCTGGATAGCTTCACATGCTGTTTGTGCCGTCCGTATCAAATAATGGGGTTACAACGATCTCCAACTAGCGGGTTAATATTTACAAACTTCAAAGTAAGGAACATGCCAGGGTAGGATCAGCTACCACAGGTAGGAAAACACAGAAACGGACAGGTGTATGTCTTAACGATCATTTTAAACAGTTCACACCAATCCTCTAACATACCTCCATCTTACTTACCCACTCAAGTATCATCTACACCGACCTTTATCACCTCAATAACAAAACACAATCCTAATAACAAATCCTTTGTAGTTAGTTGACGGTACTTCATATATTTGTCGGTTATTTGAAACCGTTTTCATTCTGTCTAATTATTAAAGTCTACCCAGCTATAAAAATGGGTTCATCATATGTCATAAAGTATTTGAGTCTTTGCCAGAATAGTTTAACGGGAGTATATATTTTATTTTCAGGTATTTGATGTCACAGAGGACGAGGATAATCTCACGTCTCTATATATATAAGCTCTGCCGTTCTGATCACAAAACATTATACGTGTGTATTTTTGTGAGGAGTTTAAAGTATAGACCCTACTAAAGCTGAAAATCTCTACACGTACTTCAAAAGGACTTCAGGACGAGTCGCTCAACAACATACTAAAATAATGTAATATAACAAGGGTGTCAACTTATGAAACATTTTTAACTGTTTAGTCAGACCTAGAATTCAACAGCGCATTTTTTATAGTCACAATTGTCATCATTCAAACCTGGTTAGAATGTTTCAGTAAAATACCTTTTATAACTCATAGCGATAGGTACACAAGATCATATATTAAATCAGGTTTACGCTGTAGAGAAGGTTAGGTGAGAGTAATTTTATTTATGATTTCTGATGACATCACTTGACAGCTGGAGGACTTTAGCAGTAAATATAAAAGAATTCATAACAAAACGCTGAATAACTCATCAAAACAGATGAAACAATTTCACACGTAATAAATTCTCTTAAGCATGAAGTAGATCCTTAGAGAAATCAATAATATACAGCTTACCTGTACGATCACTGGCTCTGGTGAGAACTAGATTGATTCAGTGACGACAAAATCCTCCTCCAGTTTGATGTACTGATAAACGGACCCCTGCCTGGAAATATATAAGAAATGTTCCTATTAACAAAATGGAAAACACTTGAAGTTTTTGCTATTTTCTTTTTTTCAAAAGTTCAAGAAAAATACAACGATATTGATGACACTCCAAACAAATTTTGCAGTACATATACAGGTATCAGTGAAAATGTATCTTGTACCTTATTTGGATTTGACCTTCATGAAGGTTAGGTATGTGCTTGTCACAATGGTTTATATCCTGATCAGAACCTGTCAATACACAACAGCGATGTACATGTGGTTTTCAATATGTTCCAGAGATAACACGTACACTGTGTGCATGTCAGTATTTATGAACCCGAGACTCAATTTTACTGCTAAGCTTTCCAATAGAACGAGATACCATATATAGCATTAAACACTGTCTGTTTTATGGTTTTGCTCAAAACAAGGAAGAAACACTGTGTAGTCAGGAAACCTGTATAAACCTGACATTAACTCCCTGTACCTCAACCCTAAAAAATCTCACTACCTGCATGTGTATAATCCTGAAAACATCACACCGGGGAACCTGTCAATTTTGAACAAATAATTGGGTCTTGGTGATGCTCAGATGTAACATAATGACACTGCCTAAATCCAAACCTGTACTATTATGAGAAAAGCCAGCAAATGTTTTCTGATTATACTATGAGACTCTTCCCTTATAAGTGACTTGACCAGATCTCAATGGCAGAGATAAGAGCCACTACACTTTCTGTTTCTGTAGAAGTAATAACGAGTAAAATTGTACACAACCCATAAGTGTACCTGGACATAGACAAGATTTCCAACTCTCCGACTCCTGATAAAGTCCGATACGAAACACACAACGTGGTGCACTGAAGTACTCTCCTCGTCAATCTGAAGTATATCAATACATTAGCTGGCCAGGTGAGAGTTCCTCTACAGTACTATCCCCACAGATAACGCTACACACTTATATACCTGGGCCATCCAAAGCTTGTCAATTTTCGGCTGAAGTAGGTGTAGAATAAAGGGTGCTCACGGCCTGGTGTGTGTTTGATTTAGAGGATGTACATTCAGTGGTGGGTTTAACCAATGCCATACCTTGGTTCACTTGCCTATTTGTACACACTACTTTGAAGTTTTGGAGGTCAAACATTTCTGTATATTTAAATAAGATTTTACTTGAACGGATTTAAGTCCGACTTTCTTCAACTTTACAACTGATTACATAGAGTACACCTCCACCAGATTATCAATGAATGAATTAATGCAAAGTAAATATTCTGTATATCGTAATATTAATCATACTCCAGAACAAGGTCAAGCCAGGCTTAAATATAATGGTAGAAAGATTCGATCAGTACTGATTTTTTTATTGAAATATTTTTCGTTTAAATGTACACATGAATCCAGTACAAAATATTCACTTATACATTTTAATAGGATATCAATAATATCTGCCTGAAATCAGTGACATTCCAAAGTTTTTCAATAACTGAAAATATGAAATCTATCAGAATATCCTCTTATAATCCTCTGCTCACATCTAACATAACAATAATGAGAACACATACTGAAAATGCTCACATGATACGAACAAAATTGCATCCGAAATTGAACAAGTTTAATTTGAAACTTAAATATACCAGGAAATAGGAACAATATTTCTTTAAAACCTGAAAAAGATTTATTTTAAGCTGAGTTTTAAAAATTCACATGAAGTTTTTTAATTTTTTTTTTTTTCAAACTTTAAGCTTTGTAGAAATAGAATTAAAACTAGCATATTTACATTTTCATTTCTTCACTTTATTACGTAGATTTTACACTATTGATGACCATGTCATGTTAATCGACTATTGATCATGAACATCTGGAAATTTTTTACGAATAAATTTCAATTTTAAATTTTAAAAGAAGTTAAATATTTTCTCATTGATGTCCTCTGAATATGATGAAGATATTTAGAATTCATTTCATGTGTGTATAAAATAACGATTGATCTTGATATCTTTTTTTTTCTTGAACCCAACTTTTCAATTAAAACAGAATCAGATTCTCATTAAAATGATATCTTCGTAAAATTACAAAATTGCGTGAATCACTAAATGGTTTACTTCAAATTAAACTTTCATTTAAAAGCCATTTTCATCAATTTATAATTTCCAAATGGTGATACGGACATTAAAACTAAATATTTTATACATTGACAGTCAGCATATAAAATACTTCCACACACAAATACCTGAAATAGTTAATGAGTTCAATATTGACAATTTTTCAATGTTTAAAAAAACACCCACCTGCCTCCCTAGGTCTGTCTGACAATGTACCTGTGGTAACATGGCCTTGGAATATAGCAGTCACTTCCTAATGACCAATTAAGTTATGACCTATTAGTCCTACACAGGAGAAATTAATAAGTACTAATTATAGCTACAGGTAGCCCTGACACCAGCCGGTAGTGACATGTCGACCGGTCCAACGCCTTTACCAGTGACAGTACGTATATACATGTATGACACTGCGACTAGTTTTAATTAACTGGAGTAGAAGTACATTAAATTGGTTTGAAATTAAATAACATTAATAGCTAATGATGCATGACACGAGAAATTCCTGTTTTACGAGTCTACATACATACACAGACAGGAACTAGCAATACATTCTGGTCGTAACAAAATCTTTTACACATTACAAGTATATCAAAATGTTATTAATTCAGGACGAAATCTGATATAAATTGCACATGTGTTCTTTTCAGGATATGTTTTTACATAAAAAAAAAAGATGTGATGATAGCAGAATTTTTAAATACTACAGATAGCAAAATTGTATATTACCTCCTAGGAATAATTATTCTACCATTAGGAATGCATTTGACATATTTTAATATACTTCTAGAGTCAATTAAAAGTAAATAAAGTTTTGTTCTTCAGGCGATTACTTTCCTCTAAAATTTGAAAGTATTTTGTTGAAACCATGCACCCTAGCATTCACAAAATTGATTTTGTTTGCAATAGGTTGTCTTTGTTCATTATTCTTCCTGGATAATTTTTTTCATCAGAAATATTTGAGAGGATAGATGTGTCTGAGGGGTAGCATGTCCACAGCCAGGTTTTAAGGCTTGGCTATATCAGAAGATAGATCCCCTCCAGTAGTCTGATCCTGATGAAGTCTCTATAATCCCCAAGTGACATAACTCAGTGAAGATCTAAAGCCATCTTACTCAACCCAGACACATACATGACATACACACCTACTCCCCCTACTTATCCACAGCTCCGGACAATGTCCACTCTGTGGACAGTGATGAGAACTAGATAGCTCAGATTATAACACACAACAGGTCTCTGGGACTATTGGTCACCTTCTGTTCAATTTGGACACCGTTACTGATCAGTAGCCTTTGATACTGAACTTCAATATAAGCCAAGCTTCAGACTACATACATCAACCCTTGGTGTGTGGAGAAACACCTCCTTCAGACATATTCTATATTAAAGTTCCTGGGTCTCTTCTAGTGCTGCAGTATTGTATATAATCAACCTGATGTTGAACTTATTTTAAAATTGCAGATTTGTGCCCTTAGCCTCAGACAAAAACCATCCTCTTCAGAGTACATTCTGTATGGAGTTTACTCGTATTTAACTGTACAGTTAATCCTTCCTACTGCAGCAGTATGCAAAGTTTTTAAATACACATGCTATCATCTCAAATCCAGAGAGAACTGAAGGATTAGAAACCATTACAATGATACATTTACCCTTTACATTTAATATGGTTTTCCACAAGACCATCTTGGTTCTGCTAGATGTCTGATAGGTTGGTCTCTCAAGATAAAACATTTTATTCTCTGAACTTTTCTAACTTAAGGGACCGTTGTCTCTGTTGAGTTTCTGATAGAATGATCTCCTAATTATCCCTTTATGAACTCTTCAGTGAAACTTCATTAACTCATTCACCCCTGAAATTTCATAATGAACTATTCCAACCTTTGAATTGGAAGAGTCCAAATGTGTATTCAGGGGTGAATGAGTTAATCTAGCACATGTAGCAGTATATCCTTATCTTATAATCAGACGCTGCGAGGAAACAGCCTACTGACATAAGGTTGTAGGGTAACAGTTAGCTATTTTGTCTCTTTAACCAATAGAATTTACCCTTATTATTGCAGCCTACCCAGCTGTACAGATGGATATCAGTATATGCTAAGAAGTATTCTTGCAAAAACCTGGAGTACTTTCTGAACACACTCTCCGTCCTTTCATGCCACAGAAACCAGACTCAGTGGTTCTAAGGTCCACAGGACAAAAAACAAATGTATTCAGGAGCTGAAATATTTTTTTAAAGTGATATTGATGAGGAAAATTCTTCATTCTATCATTTTTATTGTTACAAAACACTCATGTACATGACACTGTGAAAATCCTTGAAGGACACTTTGTGACTAAAAGTTCCTTTTATAAGCTGAAGTTTGATAGGTCACTAACTGTGTTCAATATATATACCAAGGATGCATGCTCACAATGACAGTTAAATAGACTATAGAAAAAAATCAATAACTTGCTATTAATTTTTTATCATCCAACATTCCTCAATTAGGTCTATTGAGATATGTCGAAAGAGTCCCAACACTATACCGCCCTGGTAATTATAATAAAAGTATAAGAACTCTGATTTTATTTTATCTTTGATCATAGCAAACATCACTTTAAACATATTTCAATATAAAATGTGGTTTTCCTGTAGTAAGATGTGCATGTATTCTCCAATATCAACATTTTTTCCCTCAAACACGTATTTTTTTTATTGATAAATTGAGATCACTACTGTAGCCCTGAAATGTTCCGGAAAGTCCCTAAGTAATAACACTAGCGTAATGTCAGAATATAAAGTAATAATGGATATTAAAATCATAAATGTGGCTTTCTCAGGATTTATTTTTCAGATATTATTAAATTTTCTTCCCTTCAAAGGAAAATTACAGTGAATTTATCTAGAAATTCCAATAAAAATGTGGGCTATTGAAACTGTAATGTCATACCCCTCGTATAAATGTGTTAAAATTGGTCTCATTGGTCGATATGGCTAATAAGGCAGTGGTTTTATACCATTGGATACTCCCGAGTGAACATGACACATTACTAATACTGTAGGGAATATCCTTGTTAAAAGATCTGTATCATTACGGTTATAGTATTGTGACCGCCTTTTTTTACAGTGATGACATAAAGCAATCACTTTGGTTTATTTGTTTTTTTTGGAACAATAAAGATCATATGATGATGATGGAAAGAAATGAGTTACTCTACCTGAATTCCCCTTTTTTTATTCATTTATATGTAGCAAAGTATTAATTAAAGAGACGAGATTAAATGTAATTGAATAAAAGTGGATTAATGAGCTCCAGGTACAGTATACCCTTCAAGCATACGGTAAGATGGGATCTTCAATTGAAACAAGTATAGCACAGGTTTTAGTTGTAAGCTGACTTTTATCCGCCCTTCCACCTCAATGCATTACAATAGAGGCAATCAAACCACGCGGTCTGCCATTTCCATTAACTTTTTTCCAGTATGCGACAGAAAAGGGTGAAATGATCCAATTACGGTAACAACGGATTGTGCGTGTGGAGAGTGGGTTCAGAGTGCTATAGTGGAGCAAAGCTTAATAAGACTGTGAAGTACAGCTACATATTTGTGTAGCTTGGCAGACTAAACCTAATTAAAATTTGAATAATTAATGGGTCAGTTGACAATTACTATGCAAAAATTTTGATCATTTAAAATCTTCTATGTTTTACATCTTCACTGATTTGGATATGTCAAAGAAGAATGTATTTGTATATTTATCAGGTTCTGATTACCCGGGGTATTTCCCTTTGAAAACTGGTCAACACTTGTCCAGTTTAATATTTACAGTATATCCGTGTAGTTACAAAGGGAGTTTCTACAACAGAGGCCATGTCAGGACATTCCTTAAATACACCGGCATTTGACCCAATATTTCTTTAATATGAATAGATTAAGAATTCAAATGATTGAACCAATATGTAACTTCGAACATGGACTCTGCACAATAGTGATAATCCTGCCTACGTATACATAGATATACCTAGGTAAATTATACCTGAGTTTAACAGGTGAAATAGCTTCTGGCTACTACACCATAAATAGCTTTAATTTACCACTACATTTGTATCTATTTTGTGTTACTTCAAATATTGACACAAAAACAGACAAACATATAGGGCAAGTATATAAACTTGAGCTTTCCTCGCCTGGCATAGCTTTCCACCACATTGACGGTCTTATTATTACCTAGCTCTCCTTATAACTAATTCCTACACATACAAATACAAATTTTGACAATTTATTCAGAGCTTTCTGAGGATTGGTTTATATTGGATCCACCTGTCAATGTTATAATCACTCTCCACATCACCATGTTTGATTGATACACATTTGTCCTATTGTATTGTGCTCCCGCTGACACCAGTGCTTAGTACACAGACTGACAGCACGACATAGTCCAAACCAGGCTAACAGTAGTCATGACTCCAGCCTTTGCTGTGAGCAGCCAAGTCCAAACTTGGTTGTGAGCAGTAATGACTCCAGACTTGGCTGTGAGCAGTGATGAGTCAAGACATGGCTGTGAGCAGTGATGACTCCAAACTTGGTTGTGAGCAGTGATGGGTTAAGACTTGCCTGTTATGAGTCAACTAAGACTTGGCTGTGAGCAATAATGAGTTAAGACTTGGCTGTAATGAGTCACAACTTGACTGTGAGCAGTTATGAGTTAAGAGTTGGCTGTAATGAGTCAAGACTTGTTTATGAGCAGTAATGTGTCCCGATTTGGCTGTGAGCAGAGTCCAGACTTAGCTGTGAGCAGCAATGAGTCCAGACTCAGCTGGCTGTGAGCATTTATGAGTTAAGAGTTGGCTGTAATGAATCAAGACTTGGTTATTAGCAGTAACGAGTCCAGATTTGGCTGTGAGCAGTGATGAGTCAAGACTAAGCTGTGAACAGTAATGAGTTAAGTCTTGGCTGTTATGAGTCAAATAAGACTTGGCTGTGAGCAGTTATAAGTCAAGACTTGGCTGTATTGAGCTGTGACTTAGCTCTGAGCAGTAATGAGTCAAGACTTAGCTCTGAGCAGTAATGAGTTAAGACTTGGCTGTAATGAGTCAAGACTTGGTTTTGAGCAGTAATGCGTTCAGACTTGGCTGTGAGCAGTGATGAGTCAAGTCCTTGCTATGATCAGTAATGAGTCAAGACTTGGCTGTGAGCAGTGATGAGTCAAGACTTGGCTGTGAGCAGTTGTGAGTCAAGACTTGGCTGTGAGCAGTTGTGAGTCAAGACTTGGCTGTGAGCAGTGATGGGTCAAGTCCTTGCTATGATCAGTAATGAGTCAAGACTTGGCTGTGAGCAGTTGTGAGTCAAGACTTGGCTGTGAGCATTGATGAGTCAAGACTTTGCTGTGAGCAGTAATGAGTCAAGACTTGGCTGTGAACAGTAATGAGTTAAGACTTGGTTGTGAGCAGTAATGAGTCAAGACTTGACTGTTGAGTCAATTAAGACTTGGCTGTGAGCAGTAATGAGTTAAGACTTGGCTGTAATGAGTAGAGACTTGGCTGTGAGCAGTATCGAGTTCAGACTTGGCTGTGAGCAGTATTGAGTCCAGACTTGGCTGTCGAAGAAATATGAGTCCAGACCAGCTATAGCCAACAACAGTACCGATCGTTAAGACTTAACTCATAATAGAACTTAGTATACAGACTGAAAGCAATAATGGGGCTACACCATTCTTGAGTCCAGACTTGGCTGTCAAAGAATTCTGAGTCCAGACCAGGCAACAACAAACTACTTATAGTTTAGACCAATACTAGCTGATAATAAAACTTAGCTCAGACCAGGCTATCGGCAGAAATTACAATTTTGCAGTAAAGAATATTTTTGATTAATATATGGTACTGTCTCTGCAATTCCAAAGAATCTATTTCCATATCATGAACTATAAATGATGTTTTCTCTTGTTTTGATTTTTTTTTATTATAATTTGGACCAAATTACTGTCCATAATCTTATCTATTTAACGAGTATGTGGTAACAAATTTATAGTTTAACACCTGTAGGAGGACTACCTATAAACTCATTAACGATCCTACCAACATGCTGGACAAATACTTACACTGTACTCCAGGTACTCAGTCACAATACAAGTGGGCTCACCGCAACTTCACCTAAGTAAGTGCTATTAACATCGTTTATGTTGCTGTTTAATTTGAAACAAGGTTTGTAAATTTGAATATTTATGCTGATGAAGTGACATTTGTAAACACTTAAAACAAATTTCTTAAGGAAATAAAACAGAGTAACCTGAGATTTTATAAACGTTTGTACCAGAATTAACGGCTCAGGTGGCCTGTTAGTGTTAACAGGAACACGTACCTGTATAATCATGTAACATGGCAGTGTAAATTGTTCAATGTAAATGTTAACAGCTGTGTCACAAAAACACCTTAATATCACACACATCAATGTTTAACCTACAACAGGTACTTGGTTCTCTAATTCTCTCCTCACCCACAACATCAATGTTTAACCTACAACAGGTACTTGGTTTAACTAATTCTCTCCTCACCCACAACATCAAGGTTTAACCTACAACAGGTACTTGGTTTAACTAATTCTCTCCTCACCCACAACATCCAGATTTAACCTACAACAGGTACTTGGTTTTTAATTCTAATTCTAATTCTTTCCTCACCCACAACATCTATATCCAATCTACTATAGGTGCAAAGAACAATTTCTCAAATAATCAAATGAATAATCTTTTCTTTTCTCAAGAAGATATGATTTCATAGAGTTTCTCATGTTGATTATGTTACAACGCATTTTAATATCTGTAGTGATTTTCTTAACATGATTTATAACATATCAAATCATTAAATATTTACTTGTACACTGTAGTTTGAAATGATGACCAAAATATTGACAAGTTCTTAAGAATCTCAATCCATATCCAATCCATATCTATCAACTCTTAACAACCTGGTGGAAGTCCCACAATCTCTGCTAATTTTTTCTTAGATCTCATGATCTTGGTATGAATATCTCATGCATTTCTGTACTTCGTTTACAATCAGCATCAAGTCAACAGAGTTTTTTTAACAGTGTGAAGGGTCGCAAAACAGATCGCTGATAGTGGAAAATTACATTCACATTTTCGTATGCTAAAGAAGTAGGTTAAGCATCAAACCCTGTACTTGAGTTTGATTTATAATTAATCCTATTGGTGAGTATGTATAAACTACTCTCCCTTAGGGCTGTACTCGGACATTGTTGTAGAATTTGTCAAGTACAAAACTGTACATAGAGAGCGACTTCTTCTTCCATGGACGGACAAATCAAAGGCTCCAAGGTTTGGATAACTGTCCGTGTACGCATGTACGTGGGGCTAATGTATTCATATTTAGAATTTGTAGAATATTGTTCATAGAATAAATTGTATATAATACTGTACCTAAGAGATAAAAAAAAAATTACAGAATGCAGAGAATGTCTGTTTCCTTGAAGACAAAACATACCGAACATTAAAGGTTTCTCGTGTTAAAGTCAGAAACATTATTTGAAAAAACTCAAATAAACAGAAAAGCATACTTAGATCGTATCTTGATTGAAATTGCGTGCCTTTTTTTAATTACTGAAAGAACTGAAAAAACAAACACAAAACTGCTTTGCATGTTGCTAAACCTGTTTAAAATAAAACTTTCCTTTCTAGAAACAAAAATCGGCCTAAAGGTAACTTAATCTTAAGGATATCATGCTTTGTTAGAGTTTCAACAACAAAAACCTGGTTATATACCAGCATTGAAAAGTTTTGTCAAAGAAAGTAATTTAACAAGATCCCTTTTGCTTTGTGCAGTCAGACCGCCTCGCTGAAATCTATCGGTAATATTTTTTCTCCTTCCTTTTCACAAAATCGTGACTTACCTTCATCAGAAAACTTGTTTAAGAAGTCATAATGTCCTTTTTATGTAATGGAAGTAGAGAAAACAGGAAAGTCCTGTGGGTGTTCTGGTGGAGCTAAAACAAGATGTCACCGTCCCTGTCTGATTACTCAGGTCTCACATAACTCGTATAACGGACTGTCCAGAACTCCGTCATGGGTCAGAATTACCCTAATTTCCTCTCGGTCCTAACATGTCTTGGCGTACACAAGTTATATACAAATGTAGTTTTAAATGTGTAAGCCTCCTTATCCCCAGTATGACAGAACACTTTTTTCAGCTGTTTAGAAGCTTAAGTACTCTGTGAGTGTGTTTGAATTCACAAATCCCTTATCAATGACTTCACATTGGTCAGTTCCCAAACCGTTAGAAAATGACAAGGTCTTAATGGGGTGGGGTGTCCATTGCTTACAAGAGTGTGTATGAATACCGGTATGATGCATGTTTACTGTGAGAATATATTTAATCTGTATGAGTAAGCTTTAAGTAAGCATATTTAACTTACTGGAATTAGGACTCATTTAGTATTTAATCAGAAAATCATTAATGGTAAATAACGTTCTGGTGAAGTCATCGGAACCGAAATTAAAAACTTCTATAGTAATTTAAAGAAAATGTTTAAAGTGTGAAGGTCAAAATCTCTATGTTGAACTAATGGAAATATTTAAACACTTTAAAAATACAGAATATTTGTGATTACAAATTAGATGTTTTTTTAGTACATAAATCTTTATAAAAAGAAGGAACAAAATGAACTAATGGAAATAGTCGAACACTTGAAAAATATAAAAAAAATAATGATTGATTACACATTATGTTTTTTCAGACATAATTATATTGCATCATATAAAAAGAATGTGCACAGAAATGGAAATATTAAAACTTTGGTCTTGATTAATATTATTTGTTAATGATGCAAGTATATGTACCTGTGAGTAGATACCTGGGGTTATATATTTCTCAAAGGAACCATCACAAGACCTGAAGAATTAAATCAACGATCGATGACACAGTTCCTGACGTATATATCTATAACAGTTAAATAGCAATATTTTTATGTAATTATTAAAAACATCCCATTTTTAGGCGAATAGATTTAACTACAGTCATACCAAGTCAGTGTATAGCTTTTAGCATAAACTTAATGTTAATGGTTACTAAACTTATCAAGTGAAGTTATGGCTATTGGTACTTTAAGTTCATTGAAAAAATAATTCAAAAGGAATTTTACATTTTAATTTAAGGCTTCTAATATCAAATCAACTTATCAATAAATTATGCTATAAAATAAATTCCTTTGGAAAATTATTTTGCTTTATTTCAGATAAATTTCAGGCTGAATTCTTTTATGAAAGTACATTGTATGACGGATTTCAGCTGGGTAGCTGCCTTTACTTATGTATATTTTCAAGTTTTGATATACATGAACTGATAAAAAAATACAACTAAAAGTTGTATTCAATATTTAACATATTGTAAAGCATAAGGAAAAACCTCATTGATATCATAATCTTAGAGGCTTGTTTCACCGTGTTGGAAATCTTGTATAACTTAAATGAATACATTAAAATTTGCCATTTCTATAGTTTCCTTTGACATTATCTGCAGTAAGATCTTCTGATCCACATCAGATAGCATTGACGTCTATCAGATGCTCCCAACATTGACACACAGTGACACACATACAGCGACAAAGACAGAATGTGAAATACACACCAAGAACCACTCTAACGCTGACAATCTTATATGTTCATGATCTTTTTTATATTTCTAATACATGAAATACATTTTAAAAGAAATGTATGTTTATGTGATGCAGAGACACAGCCATTAGCCCTGGTGCCTTATTTTCAACCTCTGTCTTTCCCGTCCTCATTGTTTCCTCCAACATGGAAAAACAGGTATATCTGGACCAGGTACGTTGTTTAGACAATGGACAGATTACCAGGTTTGTTACATAATGACACAAGTTCTGACAAACCTAACATGGGAATGGTATATATACAACTTGATCATATGTATCTGTCATTGGCCGAGCTGGACGTTTGCGGGTCTTTATCTCGTACCTGTAGAATGTACAGGTGAACATTATCAGCACTACAGGGTGTCTATAAAATCTTGATCTGATCTTGTTACAGTCTTGTTTATGTCCTGGAGGCCTCAAGGTTGTATACACGTCTATTTGAAGCTTAAAGGGGTGACTGTACTATTACAGACTATCTACATTTCCCAAAACTGGACAAATTATATAGAGGCATCTAATTAAGCTTCCTAAATTAGGCAAATGATAAACTCCATAAACTAAGCAAATAATTAAACCATAAACAAGGCAAATAACAAACCCCATAAACAAGGCAAATAATGAACTCAAATAGGCAAATAATTAAACCATAGACTAGGCAAATAATTAACTCCATAAACTAGGCAAATAATCAACACACTAAACTAGGCAAATAATTAACATCCTAAACTAGGTAAATACATTAACTCCATAAACTAGACAAATAATTAACTACATAAACTAGGCAAATAATTAACACCCTAAACTAGGCAAATACATTAACTCGATAAACTAAACAAATATTTAACTACATAAACTAGGCAAATAATTAAACCATAAACTAGGCAAATAATAAACTAGGCAAATAATAAACTTGATAAACAAGGCAAATAATTAACACCCTAAACTAGGCAAATTACAAACCCCATAAACTAGGCAAATAATTAAACCATAAATGCTTAACTCCTTAAACTAGGCAAATAATAAACTTGATAAACAAGGCAAATAATTAACTCCATAAACAAGGCAAATAATGAAGTCAAATAGGCAAATAATTAAACCATAAATGCTTAACTCCTTAAACTAGGCAAATAATAAACTTGATAAACTAGGCAAATAATTAACACCCTAAACTAGACAAATACATTAACTCGATAAACTAAACAAATATTTAACTACATAAACTAGGCAAATAATTAAACCATAAACTAGGCA